>JAVXUN010055430.1:0-10670 GCA_035591995.1 Stereochilus marginatus | reverse complement strand
AGGTGGCTAGACCTTACCTACATCTTAAGAAGAGCTACCGCCCTTGTCAGGTAAGGCCCGCCATTGACAGATTGCGGTGCCTAAAAACGCAATCTGATCCAATGGATCAGGCCCAAGCTCAAAACGTCCTTACTGCCGTGCAAACCCTAACCCAAGAAGTACAAACCTTACGATTAGAAAACCAAACTTTGAGACAGGCCATGGCCCTTAAAGAATTACCGACCACAATAATCCCTTCCTTTGATGGTACTCCGTCGAAATACAAAGAGTTTATAAACGCAGTAACTATGCATTTTGCCTTTCGGCCTACCCAGTATGCGACTGATCAGACAAAGATCGGGTTTATCGTTTCGCATTTGCGGGGCACTCCTTTGGCCTGGGCTACAGAATTGGTTGCAAAACAAGATCCGATAGTCGGACAATATACCAATTTTCTGTTGAAATTTAAAGTGTCCTTTGAGAGAATAAATAGAGTCAGTCTAGCCGAAGAAGCTATATGTGATATACAACAAGGCACGCAAGAGTGTGTGGATTATATCCTACGTTTCAAAGAATTAGCCACCGAATCTGAGTGGCCAGAAAAGGTTCAGTCAACCTTGTTTAGACGGGGCCTCCGCGACGACATAAAAGACGAGCTAGCTCGTATTGCCAAACCAGCATCTCTTTCGGCTCTCTTAGACATTTCCTTACAAATTGAATATCGCATTCATGAACGACAGAGAGAAAGAAAAGAAAAAAGAAAGGAGTCCTTTCGACCTCCTTACCGACCTACTTTTAAACCCTTTCCCAATAGAGAGAACTCTATGACTGAGGAAGAACCCATGCAAGTAGGTGCAACTAGGGCCCCTTTAACTGAGAAAGAGAAACTAAAACGCAGAAATGAAGGGTTATGTCTTTATTGCGGAGATGCTAACCACATACTCCGAAACTGTCCTTTGGTCCCAGCCCGCAAAAGACAACCTATCTTGGGAAACGACAAAGCCCACCTGTAGAAGAGAGGCTACAAGTGAGCGAATTCTGCCGAACCTCTCACGACTCAAGATTACTATTCATTCCGGTTACCTTACAGTTAACCGAACAGCGTTTTATATCTCTAATAGCCCTGTTAGATTGTGGAGCGTCAGGGATGTTTATGGATATTTCTTGGGTCACAAAAAATCACATACCCAACGTATTAAAAGAAATCCCAGATACCATCGAGACGGTAGACGGGTCAGCTATTCGATCAGGTCCAGTAACACATCAGTCCTATCCCATTATATTGGAAATAGGTAAACACCATGAGATCGCAGTTTTTGATTGTATCGCCTCTCCCCGGTTCCCGGTGATACTTGGGTTACCCTGGTTAAGGGTTCATAACCCCTATGTAGATTGGAGGACAGGCTTGATCACGTTTAAAAGCGACCATTGTCCCACTACTTGTAAATATTTAAATCCAACGGTCACGGCTTCCTTATATCCCGTGGGCACTGAACCCACCATTGTAGCCACCAAGTTGGTACCACCACAATACCATCCTTTCCTTCCTGTCTTTAAAGAAGACAAAGACAAGGTACTTCCTCCCCATCGGCCTTGGGATTGTTATATAGACACCAAGCCAGAGGCTTTAGTTCCCTTTGGAAGAATGTTTAAACTCTCCCCTGGAGAGAAAACAATATTGAAGAAGTATCTGGACGAAAATTTAACAAATGGATTAATAAGACCTTCCCGATCTCCTGCAGGAGCGCCCCTGTTTTTCATAAAAAAGAAAACAGGGGATTTACGCCCCTGCATTGACTATCGCGGACTAAATGCAGTTACCACAAGGGATAGCTATCCTTTGCCACTCATTAGGGATATTTTAAACTCCCTTACGCAAGCTAAAATATTCACAAAAATTGACTTAAGGGGGGCCTATCATCTCTTGAGAGTGCGCAAAGGCGACGAGTGGAAGACAGCATTCCGAACCCCTTATGGTTTATACGAATATAGGGTCATGCCCTTTGGATTGACAAATGCACCTGCCATGTTTCAAAGATTCATGGATGCAATTTTTTCGGATCTGTTGAATCTCTCCCTTATAGTATACTTAGATGATATATTAGTTTTTTCGACCTCCCTTGACCATCATCAAAAACATGTCACCGAAGTCTTAGATCGACTCCAATCTCACTCTCTACAAGCAAAACCAGAGAAATGTGAATTCCATGTCCATAGCGTGGCTTACTTAGGTTACGTTCTTTCTCCAACTGGTATAGCTATGGACCCAAAGAAACTACAGGCAGTGATCAACTGGCCAACCCCAAAAAATGTCAAGGAGACACAGTGTTTCCTTGGCTTTGCAAATTACTACAGACAATTTATCTCTAACTATTCAGATTTAATTGCAAATATTACCCGCCTTTTGAAAAAGAATGTCAATTTCTCCTGGGACACCATAGCCAATACCGCATTCGAGGTGTTAAAGGAGAAATTTGTAACAGCCCCCATTTTGATTCATCCCGATACCCTGAAACCGTTTTTCATGGAAACAGACGCTTCAGATCGAGCCATAGGTGCCGTCTTACTGCAGATACCCGATAATGAAACATCAGAAAAACCAGTGGCTTACTATGCTCGCATGCTCAATCCCGCAGAACAAAACTACTCTGTGCTAGAAAAGGAGCTTCTAGCCATGAAAAGTGCCTGTAGTGAGTGGAGACACTATATATTGGGAGCTAGACACCCCATGACGATTCGCACAGACCATCAAAACCTAAAGGTGTTAAAAGAAGCAAGATCGCAAAACAGTCGCCAAGCTAGGTGGGCATATTTCTTTTCACAGTTTGACCTGATCATCACCTATATACCTGGGGAACAAAATAAACTTGCAGACGCACTATCGAGACGATACCCTGAACTAATCAATAAACTTCCAGAGACTCCCATTCTAGATCAACAGTATCTTTTTTCCCTTCTTCCAGCCTTCAAAAAAGGATACCAAAATATGGAAATAGATGCTAGCCAATACACCGAAAAAGAAGGTCTACTATTCTCTGAACAAAGACTATTAGTACCTACTCAATCCTTACAACAAAAGGTGTTGGAGCAACACCATGATCATCCCACAGCAGGACACCGTGGTAGAACCACCACTTTAGAACTAATCAAACGGAAATACTGGTGGCCTAATATGAATCAAGACGTTCGCCACTACATAGATTCCTGCATACAGTGTGCACAGAGCAAACCGAGACACGGACTCCCAGTTAGATTACTTCGACCTTTGCCCACTCCACCGTATCCGTGGCATACAGTGGCCCTTGATTTTATAGTGGCCCTTCCGAAAATCCTAGGGATGACGACCATAATGGTGGTCGTGGATCTGTACTCTAAAATGGTCCACTGCATTCCACTGGACAAGGAACCAACGGCCTGTACCACCGCCCATCTATTTTTAGAAAATGTTTATAAACTTCATGGACTTCCAGCAAAAGTATTGTCAGACAGAGGCCCACAATTTGTGTCGCGGATTTGGGCAGAGTTGTGGAAATCCCTAAAAGTAGAAAGGGCTCTCACTTCGGGATATCACCCCGAAACAAACGGTCAGGTGGAAAGAAGCAATGGATGTATTGAACAATACTTACGATGTTTTGTGACTGCTACGCAGCACGAGTGGCCCACACTACTACCCTATGCGGAGTTTCACTATAATAACTCCTACCATTCAGCCATTCGTATGTCGCCTTTCTTTTGCCTATATGGAACTCACCCACAAACCCTGCCAGATATTTGTAACATACAACAGTTACAAGTAGTGGCCGTTCAAGACTTACATCAACAAATACAAGATGCCCATAAACAGGCATCAAAGGCCTTGCTAGACGCGAAGATACAAAGAAAGACTCAGGTAGATAAAAACCGACAGAAAGAACCACAATACGATATACAAGTTCAAGTATGGCTCTCTTCCAAATTCATTCCCCGATCCAAACATAAGTTGGAACCTCGTTGGCTAGGACCTTTCTCCATTCTGGAGAAATTGAATCCAGTAGTGTACAAACTCCAACTCCCAGAAACATGGAAAATACATCCGGTGTTCCATGTGTCACAATTAAAACCGGTGATTGAGTCGCAGTTCCCAAATCGACAACTGACAACTCCACCTCCTCTCATAGTGGAGGGAGAACAGGAATATGAAGTACAAAAAATCATCGACTCCAGATACTTTCGCAAACAACTACAGTATTTGATCCACTGGAAAGGATATTCAGTATCAGAACGATCCTGGGAAAAGGCTTCAGACGTACATGCTCCAAACTTACTTAGACAATTCTACGCTCATTTCCCAGACAAACCGGGACACCCGGAGAAAAATCCTCCGAAGAAGGGTCATTCTGTCACGCTTCTAGCGCAACACCCCGTCATGACTAATAAACAACCATTAAAACCAGAATCTACATATTTAAATCGTACCTTCTATCGCCATTGTCCTGAGGTCCTGTCATTGAATGCACGTACTTGCGCCTTCACGGAGGCGTCCCGCGCACAAACCTGCCCCATCCAAGATGGCGGATACGCTAAGCACAATCACGTGACACAACAGCATCCCAGCGACGCAAGGACATAGTCTGCCTTCTATTTCCCTGCCATACTATAACTATCTGAAAACGCAGACCTGCCTCGCGCCGCAAACAGTTCCAGACCTTCGTCGACTCAGACATCGCTGAAACGCTGTGCAAAAAACGCTAAGTCTTATTCCTTCCCTGTCCACACCCTAAACCTGTGAATTACTAGTTTACTATTGACTATTCATTCAGAACTCTAATTGGAAATCCTGTGATTCTCTTGAGAACTTTTGTTCTATTTTTGTGCTCTACCTTGTGGAACCGTGTCTTCTATTTTGTGCTCTACCTTGTGGAACCGTGTCTTCTATTTTTGTGCTCTACCTGTTGGAACCGTGTCTTCTAATTTTGTGCTCTACCTGTTGGAACCGTGTTTTCTATTTTTGTGCTTAAGCTGTGGAACCTTGTTTTCTATTTTTGTGGTCAACCTTGAGGAACGTTGTCTTCTATTTTATGTCCAATATCTCTGTTACAAACTCTATACATATTTTGTGTTCTTACATCTGTTGCCTCAGACTTCAAGTTTTATACACCATACTCCCTATTGTGCTTTGACATCCGTGGATTGCATACTAGACACGAGAGAGTACCTATCAAACAGTTTCTCTTTGTCTTTCAGGAAACAGCTGGGTTTTTCCCTTCGGGGTTTTTTCCCTTGGCGGTCCCCCCCTACTCTAGTGGATATTCATTATCACACTGGAGGAGGAGGTGGCTAGACCTTACCTACATCTTAAGAAGAGCTACCGCCCTTGTCAGGTAAGGCCCGCCATTGACAGATTGCGGCGCCTAAAAACGCAATCTGATCCAATGGATCAGGCCCAAGCTCAAAATGTCCTCACAGCCATTCAAACCCTAACCCAAGAAGTACAAACCTTCCGCCTAGAAAACCAAACCCTGAGGCAGGCCATGGCCCTTAAAGAATTACCCCCCACTATCATTCCTTCCTTCGATGGTACGCCGTCGAAGTATAAAGAATTCATAAATGCAGTAACCATGCATTTTGCCTTCCGTCCAACACAATACGCAACGGATCAGACAAAGATCGGTTTTATAGTGTCTCACCTGCGGGGTACTCCTTTGGCCTGGGCTACCGAATTAGTTTCAAAACAAGACCCAATCGTAGGTCAGTATACAAACTTCCTTATCAGATTTAAACTATCCTTTGAGAGGATAAATCGCGTTAGTCTCGCCGAAGAGGCTATATGTGATATTCAACAAGGCACACAAGAATGTGTGGATTATATCTTACGCTTCAAAGAATTAGCCACCGAGTCTGAGTGGCCAGAAAAGGTCCAGTCAACGTTATTTAGACAGGGCCTCAGAGACGAGATAAAAGACGAGCTAGCTCGTATTGCGAAACCAGAATCCCTTTCAGCCCTTCTGGATGTTTCCTTGCAAATAGAATATCGCATTCAGGAATGGCAAAGGGAAAGAAAGGAAAAAAGAAAAGAGTCCTTTAGAACTCCCTTTAGACCTAGTTACAAACCCTTGCCAACTCGGGAAAACACCTTAGCAGAAGAAGAACCCATGCAACTGGGAGTAGCTAGGGCCCCATTAACGGAAAAGGAAAAACAGAAAAGAAGAAATGAAGGGTTGTGTCTCTACTGTGGAGATGCCAACCACATACTCCGAAATTGCCCGTTGGTCCCAGCCCGTAAGAGACAACCTTTTCCGGGAAACGACAAAGCCCACCAGTAGAAGAGAGGTTACAGGTGAGCGAATTTTCCCAAACCTCTCATGATTCACGATTATTGTTCGTCCCAGTTACGCTACAATTAGCAGAACAACGTTTTATATCCCTAATAGCTCTGTTAGACTGCGGAGCGTCCGGGATGTTTATGGACATAACATGGTCCACAAAGAATCACATTCCAAGCGTGCTCAAAGAAATCCCAGATACCATAGAAACGGTAGATGGCTCAGACATCCGCTCAGGTCCTGTAACACACCAGTCCTATCCTCTAATTTTACAAGTAGGAAAGCACCATGAGATAGCCGTTTTCGATTGTATAGCCTCCCCCAGGTTTCCTGTGATACTGGGATTACCATGGTTGAGGGTTCATAACCCCCATGTAAATTGGAGGACGGGATTCATCACGTTCAATAGTGACCATTGTCCCACCACCTGTAAATACCTGAACCCGACTGTCACGGCTTCCTTATACCCCTTGGGTACTGAACCCACCATTGTAGCCACCGACTTGGTACCGCCACAATATCATTCTTTCCTCCCTGTCTTTAAAGAAGAAAAGGATAAGGTACTTCCTCCCCATCGACCATGGGATTGTTATATCGACACCAAACCAGATGCATTGGTACCATTTGGGAGAATGTTTAAGCTCTCACCAGGGGAGAAAACAGTATTGAGGAAGTATCTAGACGAAAACTTAAAAAATGGATTGATAGTACCATCCAGATCCGATGCAGGGGCTCCCCTGTTTTTCATCAAAAAGAAAACAGGGGATTTACGCCCCTGCATCGATTATCGAGGCCTAAACGCGGTTACCACCCGGGACAGCTATCCCCTGCCACTCATCAAAGATATCTTGAAGTCCCTTACGCAAGCAAAAATGTTCACAAAAATTGACTTACAAGGAGCATACCACCTCTTAAGGGTGCGCAAAGACGACGAGTGGAAAACCACCTTTAGAACCCCTTATGGGTTATATGAATACCAGGTAATGCCCTTTGGCCTGTCCAATGCGCCTGCCATGTTTCAGCGATTCATGGATGCTATTTTCTCTGATTTGTTGAATCTTTCCCTGATAGGGTACTTAGACGACATATTGTTTTTTTCCACCTCCGTTGATCAACACCAAAAAAATGTCACAGAAGTCTTAAACAGGCTACAAAGTCACTCTCTACAAGCAAAACCAGAAAAATGTGAATTCCATGTAGACAGCGTAGCTTACTTAGGCTACATTCTTTCTCCAGGTGGTATAGCTATGGACCCAAAGAAATTGCAAGCAGTGATGTCTTGGCCAGCCCCAAAAAACGTCAAGGAGACACAGTGTTTCCTTGGCTTCGCAAATTATTACAGGCAATTTATTTCAAATTATTCGGATTTAATTGCAAATATCACTCGCCTTTTGAAAAAGAATGTCATATTCACTTGGGACGCCATGGCCAATACCGCATTCGAAACATTAAAGAATAGGTTTATAACTGCCCCCATTTTGATTCATCCAGACACCTTGAAACCATTTTTTATGGAAACAGATGCATCAGATCGAGCCGTAGGGGCCGTCTTACTACAAATACCCGACAACGAAACACTAGAAAAACCCGTAGCATATTATGCTCGCATGCTCAATCCAGCAGAACAAAATTACTCCGTGCTAGAAAAGGAACTTTTGGCTATGAAAAGTGCCTGTAAAGAGTGGAGACACTATATATTGGGAGCTAAGTACCCCACTACGATTCGCACCGACCACCAAAATCTAAAAGTTTTAAAAGAAGCAAGATCACAAAATAGCCGTCAAGCCAGGTGGGCCTATTTTTTTTCCCAGTTCGACTTGATTATCACCTATATCCCGGGAGAACAGAATAGACTGGCCGATGCATTGTCCCGAAGATACCCTGAACTACTTAACAAACTCCCCGAAAACCCCATTTTAGACCACCAGTACCTTTTTTCTCTTCTTCCGGCTTTTAAAAAAGGTTATCAAACGATAAAAATCGATGCTAACCAATACAGTGAAAAAGACGGTCTTTACTATTCCGAACAACGATTATTGGTGCCGACTCCAGCCTTACAACAAAAAGTGTTGGAACAACATCATGACCACATCACGGCAGGACACGGAGGTAGAACGACTACCTTGGAACTAATCAAACGGAGGTATTGGTGGCCAAACTTGAATAAAGACGTCCAACACTACATAGACTCCTGCGTACAGTGTGCACAGAGCAAACCGAGACAAGGACTTCCTGTGGGATTACTGCGACCATTACCCACTCCACCTTATCCTTGGCATACAGTAGCCCTTGATTTTATAGTGGCCCTACCAAAAGTTCAAGGAATGACTGCTGTCATGGTCGTAGTAGATCTATATTCAAAAATGCTCCACTGTTTCCCCCTCGCCAAAGAACCAACAGCTTGTGCAACAGCTCATCTTTTTCTCGAGAACATATATAAACTTCATGGCCTCCCCACAAAGGTTTTGTCAGATAGAGGCCCACAATTTGTGTCTCGGATCTGGGTTGAATTGTGGAAATCTCTAAAGGTGGAAAAAGCTCTCACCTCAGGATATCATCCTGAAACAAACGGGCAAGTAGAAAGAAGCAATGGGTGTATTGAACAGTATTTACGATGTTTTGTCACAGCGACTCAAGAAGAATGGCCCACACTTCTACCCTATGCCGAGTTCCACTACAATAATTCCTACCATTCGGCCATTCAGATGTCACCCTTCTTTTGCCTATATGGGACACATCCACAAACCCTTCCAAATCTTTGTGACCTTCAAGAGGCAACAGTAGTGGCAGTACAAGACTTACATCAGAAATTAAAAACTGCCCAAATTCAGGCATCCAAAGCCTTACTAGATGCAAAAATGCAAAGAAAGATACAAGCAGACAAGAAACGTCAAGAAGCTCCGACATATGACATACAAGATCAGGTATGGCTCTCTTCCAAGTTCATTCCACGCTCCAAACATAAATTGGAGCCTCGTTGGTTAGGACCTTTTTCCATTCTTGAAAGAATGAATCCTGTAGTATACAAACTCCAATTACCAGAAACATGGAAAATACATCCCGTGTTCCATGTGTCACAATTGAAACCGGTGAGGAAATCCCTATTCCCAAATCGACAACTGACATATCCAACCCCTCTCGTAGTACAGGGCGAACAAGAATACGAAGTACAAAAAATCATTGACTCTAGATATTTTCGCAAACAACTACAATATCTCATCCACTGGAAAGGATATCCCGTATCAGAACGATCTTGGGAGAAAGCTTCAGACATACATGCTCCAATTCTAATCCGCCAATTCCATGCACGTTTTGCAGACAAACCGGGACACCCAGAGAGGGGTTCCCAGAAGAAGGGCCATTCTGTCACGCTTTCTGCGCAACACCCCGTTATCACTAACGGGATCACAAAGGAGAAACAGATAAATGCAGGAATTCTTACACGCACCTTTTATCGCCGACATCCCAAAACCTCCGGTCAAGATATCCCCTTCCACACCGGTAGGGAGCCACTTCAGAACATAAACTTCCCATTCCAAGATGGCGATAGGGCATCACGCAAACAAACTATCGCGAGGCATCCCGAGGCAAATTCAGAGTCTGTTTTCCCTTTCGCTGACGCAGCTACAGAGTCTGTTTTTCATGTCGCTGGGTCAGCTACAAGTAACCCCGTACAATGTATCGCCTTGCGCCGCAAACAGTTTCAGACCGTTGCTGATCGAACAACCTGTGACCGCCCGCCGCGCTCAGACGCTAAGTAGTATCCTCTTGTCCATTAATTCCTCCTTGCTACTACCTGTCTCCAAACTTGAACCAACCTGAATGTGCAACAAACCTTGTGCTAAATTGAATGTCCTTGTGTTCTTTCAACTTTTGTTTACGCATTCGTGAAATTGTGCTTCACTCTCATTGTCAAGTCCTTGTCCTATTTTTGTTCCTTTAAATCTTCTGTAACTTTTGAAACCTATTTTTGTGTTCCCCGTTTCTCTGTGCCGCCTAAGGATATAAACATTGAGAGTACTGTTGTGACAACACGCCTACTATATTTCACTTTTCAAAAACCAAGTTACAGTAACGCTAACAGAATTGTGACCGGAATATCTAGCAAACTGTTTCTCTTTGTTTTCCAGAAAACATCCGGGTTTTTCCCTACGGGGTTTTTTCCCTTGGCGGTTCCCCCCTACTCTAGTGGAGATATCATCACACTGGAGAAGGAGGTAGCCAGACCTTACCTACATCTCAGGAAGAGCTACCGCCCTTGTCAGGTAAGGCCCGCCATTGACAGATTGCGGCGCCTGAAAACGCAATCTGATCCAATGGATCAGGCCCAAGCTCAAAACGTCCTCACGGCCGTACAAACCCTAACTCTAGAAGTACAAACCTTGCGCC
>JAVXUN010055429.1:0-18058 GCA_035591995.1 Stereochilus marginatus | reverse complement strand
CCAGCGTTTTCTCCAACTGGGAATTGGTCGTTTTTCGTTTTTTGGAAAAACGACCTCGTTTTTTGGAAAAACAAGATTGTTTTTCCAAAAAACGAAAACTCAAGTAATCGCTGTTAGTGTTAAGGAGGCCACATTTCAAAACAGCGTTGGTTGTATGCAGGTCAGTGTGAGTCAAAGTAGCGAATCCTAATTCACTCCATGAGAAGTGATAGGTGCACAGCCAGCAAGATTAGTAACAAGCGTTGGTGAACGAGAGGCAGTAGGTGAACATAATGTATCCAATGATATAGTGCTGGTCTTATCAACATTGACTGCCCCAACATCTAGCAAGGAATCATGCATCTCAATGTTACAGCTAGTAAACTGTATACTAGAGGGAGTTGGTGAAGTAGTTTCATGGGAGTCTATGACAGTACACATGTCTGTAGGATAATGGTATACACCTTCAGGCATCGTGTCAGGACAAGACTGCTCTGGAACTGCGACATAAGACTGCTCCGGAACTGGGCTACAATAGCGGGCCCGGATTTATTCCGTGGAATGGTGAATACAGGGAGAAAGAGTATATTGAGCCATTCTACATTCAGAAGCACGCAGCATGTCATCAATGAGTGCCAGAGGGTCTGCTCTAACAGCCTGAGGCATAGTAAAAAAGCATAACAGGCTTACCGGAAGGAGTAGAAAAAAATTGTTGAGCACACTACCGACAGGGAGTCGCACAGCATGCCGTGCACGTCCGTGCATAAACTGGCAGCATCGTGTCAGGTGCAATGTATAAGCATTTGAGACGGCGCAGGGCAGCTGGGCAGCTGGGGGATGTAGTTCGCTACAATAACAGTTAGTCACTAGAAATTGGCAGCCACTCACATATTTCTTGCTGCTACTTAATGGAATTGTCAGGTACACATTTCAAAGGATCCTACAGGAGGGACATGACCAGCTGTTCCTGTGCAGTGTGAATAAGAGTCACAGAGTCAAAGATTCATCACAATAGAGACAAGAGCAGCAGCAGCCTCCCCACAAACCATGAAATTCCTCAAGCCTGAACATCAATAGCTACAAATCTAAAGGATTGGTGGGAAAGCAAAGAATGAGTTCCAAGGAGAAGATGAGAAGAGCAGCTGCTAAGAGCACCACCAACCCTCTCTGAGTGGTTCAAATGAAGATATTAGAGCCAAAGGATAGCAAGTAATGCAAGAGAGGGCAGTTGGTATACATGTCAAGTTCCCTAGATCACTTAAATTTCTCAAGGATTGGAAATGTGAAATAGATGGGCGGAGGAGTATTAAATAATAATGTTAGCTGTCGTGATGGAATCATAGCCGCTTTAGGGTGCTATCTTAGGGTGGAATTCAGAGGGGGCTAGTTAATGTAACTTGAAAGGAAATAAATGTAACTTGAACGGACTTAAAGGAAAATGTAAGAGGAATCATTTTGAGCAGATTTTGAAGGACGTTAAGGGGTGGAAGGTGTAGAGGGGGTTTGCAAAACAAAAAAGCATTCTATTTTCTCCCTTTATTTCCTTCCTTCTTTCTTCCATTTTTCTTTTCTTTCATCATTTTCTTATTCTGTTCTTTCCTTGCTCTTTTCTCTCATTCCCTATTTTCTTTCTTTCCTTCCTCCTTTCTTTTCTTCCTTCTTTCTTTTCTTCTTTCCTTCCTCTTTCCTTTCCTTCCTCCATTGTTCTTCTTACTTTCCAGCCTTCTTTCCTTGTTTCTTCTTTTTATCCTTCCTCCTTTTTCTTTCTTTCCTCCTTTTTAGTTGCAAATCCCCTCTACACCTTGCATCCCATCTTATGTCGACTTAAGTCCCCTCTCAATTCCACCGTGAATGTGCTTAATACAATTCTTCTTTTTGCCTCCTTTTTCACTCTCTCTTCTTCTCTGCCAGGGCCTCCCTTTGCCTTGCCTGTTTAACCCTAACCCTCTTTTTTCTTTTATGTTTCGGATTCTTCCTTTTTCCTGCTCCTACTTTTTTCCACTCACTCTATTATTCTTAATACTTCTTGCTTCTCTGCCAAATATTCTTCCTTATTCTATCTCAGCGGTGTGTTTCTTTCAGCTGCCTTCACATTTTTTGTCATCCTTTCTTTTTCATAGGTTTGGTTTGTTACAACACTTCATCCTTCCTTTTTTCCTTCCAATAGTTTCTTCCCTTCTCCAGTCCCCACTTTCTTTTATCCTCTGCTGCTTCTTGTCTCTCACTTTTCTCTTTTTCCTTTTCCGCTTACCCTCCCTTCATTCTTTTCTCCTATCATTTTGTTTCACCCTCCTTGGGCTCCTTTTGATGGTTTGTCTTCCCTTGCTCATACCTGTTATTTTCATACCACCTGCCTTGCTCTTTCTTTCCTTTCACCCTTTCCTCCCTCTTGTTTTTCCTTCTTTACCATTAGCTTTCACTTCTTTTGATTACATTTTGTTTCTTATAGATCCTTTCTTCCTTTGTCCTGTTCTTTCTTTCATCCTCTCTTGCTTTAGTTTTCCACCTTTCATTCCAGACTCTTTCCTTGTTACTGGACTTCTTTTCTCTACCCTACACTCCTTTGTTTAACCCATCCTCTCTAAAGTTTCACTGATTTGTTTTTTCTTTCACCTTCTTTCCTATTTGTATGCTCGCTAGGACTTTTGTTTGTGTCCTTTTTCACCTACTGTTCCTTCCCCATGGCATTCCTGATTATATACCCATCATTCTTTCAGACAGTTCCTTCTTCCTTTTTTACAATCATAACATCTGTTCTGTTCTGAATTCTTACCTACACCAAATTCTGCTCACCATTTCTTTCTTTCTTTCTTGGCTCCAAAATGTCAAAAATGTAGTTCTCATTGCAGTCTGTCCTTTATTCCCTTGTCTCCAAGTTCATATTCGCCTTGACCTCAATTTGCCTTGATCTCGGCATCCATTAGTTCCTTCTCTTACTTTGTTCTTTCTTTTACTTTATTTCATTATTTCCTTTATTCCTTTCTCTTTCTCTTTCGACTTGTTTCTTCTTTTCTGTATTCAGGATTCCATTCCTTGCCTTTCCCAATATCTATCGCGTCTACCAACCTCGGCTCATAGCTCCGCTAGGTTATGCAGCACATAAACCAACTGTTTAAGCAAGCCCAGGTACACACTGCCCTATGACCCGGAGTGAACTGAGGGAACTCACGGATCTTGAGTCATTCTGGTCCTTGGTGCTCTCTGTGATGAAATTGCAGGCATCCACGCAGTCCTTGCTATCCGGGGCATAACGGGCCAAATTCTTGTAAAGTGTGGTTGTGACTCCAATATCAATTCCATCTGTGGAGGAGAGCATTAGTAAGAAGTTGAAGGGAATGGGCAAAAAAGTGAATGTAAAATACAGCCTCCTAATGAGTTAAATAAAAAATAATTTCAGCAAACCTTGGTGAGGTCACTGCAGATGTTAAACAGTTGTATACAATAAAACTATTGTAGTTCATTTTATAAAGGGCTTTTGAATGCAGCTAAAAGAGGAAAGTAGTCCCTGGCTACAACCGTTGGCTGGTGGAGGGATATATTAACATATTGTTATCCATTTGACTGTCTGCTGGCCAGGCCTACTTTTGTTTTTTTATTTTTAGCTTACTGCCTTTTGGAGTAATTTGTGATGCCATAGGCAGTAAACCTATGCTTCTAAAAATTCCTGTGAGGGCTTAGCTGGGAGAAGCATGTACAGGGGCTCCAGAACCTCAGGAAAGTATCCTTCCACGAGTGCAGCCCAGCTTGTTTTCAAAGTCAAAGTCAAATAAGTTTATTTCGCATACAAAATGCATTAAACTGTCACACTTACAATTACAAATGTATCCTTAATTTCATATTGGACAAACCATCATTTAAAAACACTTAATACATTGAAATCTCCTTCATCTTAAAAAGCTTAAAAAGCGTAAAATCGTTAAAAAACTTAAAATGACTTTTATCTATCCAACCTTAGGCAGAGATCATAAAGTTAAAATTGAATATCCATAATTACATAGGCATAACAAAGATCATCATAAAAATACTGTCTGTGTACTTATTAGTTTTCTACTTTTTGTTTCTCTCATGCAATTCCAGTACAATATAAATGCAAATTTCCCATCACCACGTGTACCATCCCACTGATGTACTAAACAGCAATGAACTAGTTTCTTCAAAACATAGCTACATCAATACAAAAGTAAATTCATAAATTCAAAACATATTGCCTAATACGTTTTAGCACGTTGTTTAAAAACCCCTTTAAGATATTGTGCAATGCAGTAGACAATCAGAGGTGTGCTTAACAATTTCAAGTAAAACAAGCACGGTTCGATTTGTCTGAACGCTAGGTCCCGCAAAAGTTGTTTCAGCCATTTGGTTCTAAGGTCTTTATATTGTGGACATAAAAACAGCACATGTACTGCGTTCTCTGTGTCTAGACCACATGAACAAGAATCGAAATCCCATCTGCCATCTGATTGCCTTCTGCGAAATAAGCTATTCAATTTTAAACGAATTAATAGTCTACGTTCGTGCAAACTTACTGGCAAAGTGTTTAAACCACATGATGAACTTGGACTGAATGGTAAATACTCAGTAAACGATTTCTTTGTATGGCCACGTTCATAAACCAAGTCCCACATATACTTCTTTAGATTTGTTTTCAATTCGGACATGGTCAATCGTTTAGGATCATTTATGAGTTCTTTTACTGTTACTCGTGTGGCTGCATACAAAAGATCATTTACTGCGTGCAGCCATAAATACTTTTTTGCATAGTCGGAGAAACACGCCTCAACTATGCTTTTACGTATTAAATTTTCAGATTCACGTTTTACTACTTTTGCTAAAAATAGAACTGCAGCTATAGCAGCTTTATCTTCAATGGGTAAGGCTTGCAGTTCAATAAATAGAATTTCCCTGGCCGCAGTGACTGGAATACCAGTTATCTTTAGCAGTAGTTTTCTTTCCATCTCGGCCAGCACTCCTGCCGCATCGGTGCCCCATATTTCTGCACCAAAGAGCGCTACTCCATGCCCCTTTGCTCTAAAGACATCATAGAATAAATTTACATTTATCCTACCGGCAACTATGGATAGCTTGGTTAGAGCTCCTGTCACCTGTGCAAGTCGTCTAGCGGCATACAAGATATGAGCATTCCATTTGGTGTCTGCTGTCAAAAGGCAACCCAAATATAGAAATTCATTGACTTGATCAATTACTATAGTGTTTACCGAGAAAGAAATGTTTGGCTTATTTTGTATTGACTTATTGCCAAATATTACAACCTTGGACTTTGCCTGATTTACGGCCATTTTCAAGCCAATTACAAATTCGCTATATTTACCAAGCATCGCTTGTAGCGCAGCAGGAGTACTGGCTAGCAGGACAACATCATCTGCATAAAGTATAGCAGGTATCAACTGGCCTCCTACTCGCGGTATATCAAGGGGGGCTGAAAGTAAAAAGTCCACTACGCCATTTATGTAAAAATTGAACAAATGCGCTGCAAGCGGGCAGCCTTGCCGGACCCCTCGGTGTATATCAAAGCTTGGCGAGTTGCTGCTAAAACCCGTTAACTGCACAACGCCAGTTAGCCCCCAGTGCAATGCCCGAAGAAGCAGTAATAATGATGCATCCAAACCTCTCGCCGCCAACATGGACCACAGCAACTCACGGTCTACAGAGTCAAAAGCTGTGCTTAGGTCCATGAAGGCGGCGTAGAGGGGGATTTTCCTGGCTTGATGTTTATCTATCACCAGTTTCAACAGGCATATTGCGTCTGCGGTTCCTAGGCCTGCTCTGAAACCAAATTGCAAATTGGATAAAATATTCTTGTCTTTAAACCAGGTTGTCAGCCGGTTCGCTAGTATTTGTGCGAACAATTTACACAGAATGCACAAAAGCGCAATGGGCCGATAGTTTGCCGGTAAATTACGGTCCCCTTTTTTAAAAATGGGGACAATTAAAGATATTTTCCAGGCTGATGGAATAAAGCCTTCAGCTAACAGCGCATTAAAATACGATGCTAAAAAATGTGACCAGAACTCCAACCGTGACAAAAAAACGTCGGGAGGAAACAAATCCTGCCCTGCAGCTTTTCCTTTGGCTAGTTTTTTTAATGCTAGCTCTACTTCGCAAATAGTAAAAGTGATATTGAAGTTTGTAGTCACTGGTGGCGGTTTTATGCCAGATACGGCCAGGGTTGAGAACAAATTTGCAAAATGCGACTTCCATTCTTCTGGTAGAATGGCATTATCTTCAATTCTAGTAGATGTAAGACCTTTTAGTTTCGAATTTATTTTTTCCCAAAAGTGTCTTGAGTTGTTGGTATCAGAAAGCTCCAGTAGTTCTTGCCAAAAGGCAAGATCGGCATTGGATTTTGCCCAATATTGGGCCGCTCTATACCCGGCTCTGCATTTAATCACCTCTGCAGCATTTTTTGGTTTTCTGGCTGAGGCTTGGCGCAATTGCAACCTTTGCATTTTGCAAGTTGCGTCAAACCATTTATTCTTAACCACCACCGCCTGTCCACTGGGCTTTCTGTTAGACAACAGTAAATAAGACAGTAAGACAAAAAACAGATTAAAATTAGACACCCCCCAATTTACATATGAATCATTTAACTGGGGGATACTTAAACTACTATTCAAAAGTTCATCTATAAGACAATTTGTTTTAAACTTATTTTTTCCTGTCCATGTTATTTTCTTACGGTTTTGTGTTAATACCAAATTCGGACTGACATTATTACCAGACCTGCCCGCCGCTCTGCCACTAGAGTTCTTTAAAGTGGCCACCAAGTAATTGTGGTCACTAAGATCTGTCTCTACAACTTCGAATCTACACAGTGTTTCCCATTGATAGATCTCACATGCACAGAAGTCAATAATATTATTGGCTCCTTGTATATTTCCCTTGTGTGTCGGCTTTGCTGGTAGATCGCCGGTTAGTCTGCCATTTAGAGATCTCATGTTCAAGGCATCAAGTAGCTCAAAAAATAGCTGCCCTTGCGCATTACATTTCCCTGTGAAGCCTCGCACCACTGGTATGTGGAAAGCCTCATCGGTGATAGAGTCATGGCTATTAAGTTTATGATGGGAGAGATGTCCATTAATATCTCCCATCAAGAAAAAGGAAACTGCCTGTGAAGCAACAAAATTACATGGCGGTGTCCAAGAAGTAAGCCAGTCTTTTAGTTGATTTAGAGCATTTTTTTCTAGGGTTAACCACGGCCGTATGTATATATTTAAAATCAGCGTTGGCATTCCCAGGGCCTCAGTAAATAATGTAGCCAAAACATTTTTTACGGGACATTTAATGTTAATCACTTGTCCTAAGATATCCCCTCTACACATGGTAACTAGCCCTCCGCTGTTCCTTCCCATTGAGGTAGTATTTGCCGGAATGTCAATACATTTATAGCCTTCGAAAGAAATGTGCTCAAGGGCCCATGTCTCCTGCAAGCATATAATCAATGGCTTGTTGTTTATGAAAATTTTATTAGCTAGGAGGGAATCTAATTTGATGCTCTCCTCTAAATTTCCCCAGCCTCTCATGTTCCATCCCACCACAAAATATACATCATCAAGGCGAGCTTTTACTATGTTGCTATTATCCACAGTTAGACTTTTCTGCTCAGGAGTAGCGCCGGGTGCTACTGTACACACTGTTTGTTGCTTTGCTAGTCAGTCATTCTCAGTCAACGATACAATAAAAGCTGACACTGGTCTTACCAGTTTATCCCTCTCACTGCAGTTATCAGGACCATTTACAAAGTTCTGTTCCCTTCTTGACAGGGCATACGCCTGGTGATAAGTAGACGGTTGCCACCATTCTTTCTGTGTTTTTACAGCATCAGCATAGAGCATCGGAGCAGGGCGGCTCCCGGGCATATACAAGCCATTCAACTGGGCGATGTCTCTAGAATTAGCGAAATTCTGTGTTGGAACACAATTAATATCATTTTGCAGGCCATTATTAGACTGTGGAAGATAGTGATTGGTTATAAAGTTACTATCTACTGATGGTATATCTGTAAAAAGTCTTCCACCAAGTCTAACATTTTTTTGTTGAGGGTAAAAGTCATTATAATTGTAAAGCCTCACTGGTTGGTAAGAGGCTCTTGCCCTCGCCGCCCTAATCCGAATCTCCTCACAAACATTTTCATTTGATGTAAAAATGGACAAGCAATCGCCTCTAATGTTTTGTGGATTCTGGCCGATGGTTTCTGACCGTATTACCTCTGAGATATCATTAAACCTCAATAGGGGATATCCTGCTTTTTCCAAGATTCTAAGGGCTTTGAATTTCAAATGTGCTGTTGTTTCCCAATGAGCTTGAGGTTTAGGAGCTAGACCTGCTAGTATCAATACTCGCGGGGCAGCATGAACACTAATATCGATTTTTTTTCTAGTGATCTGGGAGTATTTTTTCCTTCTACCATTAGGTGACTCAGTGACATCCACGGATGGCTGGACCTCCATATCCGTCTCTATTTTATTGCTATTCTGAGGTAGGACAGAATCAGTGAGGCGAGGTGCTGTCAGGGCATTAGACGCTTGCGGACGAGCAGTTGGACTTGACGGAGCTTTTTGTTCGTAGTTGATGTCAGCCGGAGATAAGGAAATCTCAGTTTGACAGGCAACTGACGAACTGGCCTTAGTCTTTCCTGCTGTTATAGGAGCAGAGGAGCCTGCTGGTAATGGCGGATTAACAGATCTCTTCGCCTCATGTGATGAGTATTTGATGAAAACTGTTACTGTATCGACAAGAGTTGTTACTACATTTTGGATATTCATCAACTGATCAGCAAGGAGTGTAATGCCAGCAGTAGTAGCATTGGCATTAGTGCAAATCGAAATCAACGCTTCTTCGATTTTGGCCGTGGACAAGGGCGGGTCTGCTACAGCATCATTGGGCCTTCCTCCTTTTGATAGATCACTAGGTTTGTCTCGAACGACATAGTGTCCTAGTTTTTTCGTCACCCTCGCTTTCTTGCCCCTAATTGGGAATGTGTTATGACTCTCAATTAAAGTGTCAGCTTTACGCTTGTTACGCTTTTTCCTTGGCGTAGGCAGTAGGGATGTATCAGACTCATCTATTTGTATTGGTGATAAGGGAAGCTCAATATTTTGAGCTGCATCAAGTGCGCTCTGAGGAGGATTGTCCTCGCAGGCGTTCGCAATTTCCACCAAGTCAGGTGAAGCATAGAGATCGTTCTCTTGTTGTGTGTCTACTATGGATATAGGGGTATTGGCCACACAAGGAGTAGAGGGCCTGGTCTCTAACGTATTTAATAACGCTTCAGAAACAGAAGCCGCATCCGCAGGATGAACCAGACAATCAACAGCGACTGGGGCTTTTGTTTTCAAACCTGCCACAACTCGTGCATTATTGGCAGCGGTAATTACGCCATCAAGAAGTTTTTGCTCTGCCGATGGTGTATCCAATGACCCTTCCTCCTCTATTAACAGGGTTTCGTTACATACTACGTTATGCGCATTTGGGGCCGCTGTTTTCGGCATAACTTTTTGCACAAAATAGGTGTTAATTTTTCTCACCGCTAGTGCTGCCATGACAGCTACTTAATTATAACAGATATGTCCAGCACAATAATGTTAAGCAATATAAAATTTCACCGAAATAACAAGGAAACAAACAAACAGAGCAAGCACTACCGTCACTGCCGGTCGCCTAGTCTGCTTAACAGAGGAGTCTCACAAAATGCACAAATAAGTTGGATTAAGATTAACAAATCAGAACCACAAATAATAGTACTCAAAATGCCCTGACATTTGACAATAATAACAAGCCCCTAGCCCTCCGTGCCCTCCTTGCCTGATCTGCCTAATCTGCCACTTACTGGCCGCTTCGCGGCCGCTTTAGGTCTTTGTAGGCGGGCCAGGAAGTGGGAGGGCAGGTCAGGGAGCGCAGGCCAATGGCAGCTTGTCACAGCCAGGAAGCAGTTGAATGCTGGGAGATGCAGTTCTCCAATCAATCTCTTAAGCAGTCACAGCGCAGTAGTCTTTTAAAACGGCGGTCTCAGCCGGGAGTTTTTTCCTTGCGGCTCAGGTCCGCTCGCAGTGCAGAGAGACAGCAAGAATCCGGCTGCCTAATCTGCCACTTACTGGCCACTTCGCCACAGCTTGTTTTGAAATTAGAGGTTGCCTGACTTGTCTGTTATTGTTAAGCTGTAAAAACACCAAATGCTGTCAGCATGCTGCCAGGATTGCTTAAAGCACATTTCTCATTGAAGCCACAAGCTTGTCACCAATAGTGTTATTTTCAAAGCTGTTGTGACTCGAAAGGATCAGGCTGTATATTGAGGCTGTGTATGAAACATACTCATCCAGAGGCGTATTTATTTTGGGGGTGTTTTGTGTGCTCAACCCTTCTGGGCATTTGTAATAACTCAGACAGGTAGGGGTCAATCAGACAGACGGGGGTCAATTGGACCGTCAGTTGGTCAATAAGGCAGATAGCCCAATAAGTATAAAAGACAAATGTCAGACAATTTGCCACATGGGTGACACCCTGACCTGTTTGGTGAATCAAGGATCTTCTCAAACAAGTGGGCACATCTGACAGTAAATGCATTGTTATTCCCACTGCAGATTATTACCTGGGGATGCCCCTTTCAGCTGTGAATAGTGAATTTACTTCATTTTGTGTATTGTGTTTGAGTACTGGCACAGAGAGCGAGATTACTGTCAGCACAGCTTGCAAACACACCTGGGCGGTGCTTCAAGTTGGGATATTGTGTCCTGTTTACACTCCCCCAGAACATCATATGGGAACTGTCACATACAATAAATGACATCTTAACAGAACGCAATGGGGGCACAATGATTCACAAAGCCCCTCAATATACAGTCTCATCAGTTGAACTAGCGCAATAAATCAAGCTACATCAACTTTCTCCACATGCGGCACATCATTCCTGAGTGAGAACTGCCTGGCTCAGGCAGCTTAGGAACTTACTCGCTTTTCACCAGGTTAGATAACTAAACTACACCACTCTGCCACATTGGCTGAACAACAACTGTCCACCACTCCTAGCTCTGCCCAGGGGCCATAAGAGCAGCCAACCCTATTCAGGCAGGCTGTCAGTGACCAACATCTGGAATCTGTGTATGTGACTCAGCTGCGTTCTGTGCCTAGGTGTCCCACCCCTTGTTCCTGTTCACAAACCGCTATGAATGTTCTGGTCACTAAAGTAGGAAGCAGCCCAAAGGGTTGACACTGAAAGGCAGTAGGCCGCACCCTCTGGGGATGGCTCTTTAAGGGCGCATCACTGACATGGACCATTTGCAATACTATGCAGCCCCACAACTTGACTCTCGCAAGCTGTGGGGTACAGAGGGATGTGAGCCCCAGGAGGGAAAGATTGCCCATTGCTACAAGCTTAAGTAGAGCAAGATTACTTTAGAAGCCATCCTGGGATGGTTGAGTGATAATTGAACTACTTTAGAAGTCATTCTGCCAGTGTTAGACATAATCATGCTCTTGAAGCTAGTCAGATAGCATTATGAGTAGAGCACTCGTTCTGACATCTATGCATAGCCTGCTGGATCGAATCTCGGCACGGCCGACTCAACCCTTCATCTTTCCGAGGTAGATAAACTGAGGGCCACGCTGTGGGGTAATGATGTCACCATTATTCTCAGCACTGAGATACCCACGGGTTTTCAGGGCTGTATTAACCCAATATCTTATATTATTTTATCATGAATTCATCAGCAAAGTTTAAAAATAAGCCTGATGTACTTATTTAAAGAGGAAACTTTGTTTTTGTACAGTTTGTTAAGTAAAAATAAAAATAAGAGCTACAAAACACGGGAGGAATAGTCATCCTAACCTTCGCACAGTTTGAATGAATGAATGAAAATCTCTTGTATAGCGCTGGTAACCCGTGGTTATCTGAGCGCTCCCACCCTCTCCACCTGCTCTCAGGCATAAACAAAAAGGAAAGCCAGCCCCCAGCCCCACTCACCCTTACCCTAACACAATCACCCCCCAGCAAAAGAAAGGAAAAGATGGGAAAGGGAGGGGGAAATTGGAGGGTGTTAGATAAGTAGTAATAAGGAGCAAGAGGCATAAGCCAGAGAGGGAGAATCAGCAGGGCAGGAGATTACATCTTCATCGTGTTTAATGATCCGTGAGTGCACGCAACCAATCAACAATGCAAGTTGTGCAACCTCAGCTCATAGGGAGCCAGTATACTCTGAGGACCACTCGAAGAGGTCATATAACCCATCCTCACGTACTGTAACTCATAGCAATGTCCAATGAACATGTCTAAGCGTGAACTTCATATAATGCAAACTTGGATCTGGATTCCCACCACGTGCAAGCAGGCCCGGCTGTAAGCAAGGTTAACTGAATCCAAAACCTTGTCAGTAGGGGTAGGTGATGAGTGGAAAGGCTACTAAGGTGCTAGACTATGAATCCTTACAAAGACTATTACATTCTTACATTTCTCATGTAGTAATGTGATTTCATAAGAGGAGGTACCACGGGATGTACTAACCAACAGGATAGAAGAGGGGTAGAGTAAGGGTAATAGATCTAGTGGGGGGGAGAACAATAAAACAAAACCAATTACCCCAATCTCACGCATGCAGCAGGGGGACCTACAAGGCAAGTAGTCTCGTACAGACCTCAGAGGAATCCTCTGCCCCTCTCCCACACCCCTCACCCCCCATATACCCTCAAAAAGCCCCAAAAGACCAGTGTTAGGATAAGAAGAAACCTGCGTAATACGGGCATAGCACTTACCTGACCCGATCAGTGACTTTTGGGTCCCAATTAAAAAATGCCCATGTTATCTACCAGAGCCACTGACGAGTAGACCTACCTGTCGGCACTCATGTAAAATAAGACTTCATAGCTCGCCTTTCCGCTCATCAGTGTTATCACTAATGTGTTATCTATGTCGGCCCTTTACGCTCCGGGCTGCTGCCCTAGGCGGACGGATTTTGTGTTATGTTTATGTCTAGTACTGGTGTTGGTGAGGGCTACTTTTTTTTTTTACACCAAGAAGTCTTTATTGAATCATTCGGTGACAGTGGTAGCCAGATATTAAATTTCAAGACTAGGACAGACCGGTGTGGCACAACACAATCACAAAAACAGTAACAGGTTATGGCAGTCACATTAACCCTCATCCAAAGCCCCTCCAACTCCCACCCACTCCCAAATGTTCAGCAACTTATTCAGCTTTGCCATCACTTTCAAAAAGTACACAAAGAAACAAATCCTCCTATACACCACACTTCTACAATAAGAGGACTGCCTGGCCAAAAGGCAGAAAAATAAGCCACGCAATCTTCTCATTACTCACTTTAATAAATCTGCAACATGGTACTGCTCATAAGCAGATCTCTGCATGGTACAAGCTAGGCTGTTATCACTCACCGATCACAATGAATCCGGTTATCAAACATCCAGCCATTGATAAAACTACAAGGGAAGGTGGAGGCACTACATTTGCAGCAAGGGGTGGTTAACTTAAAACAGGTCAAATATCAACATTTCAAATAGAGAACGGGCAGACAGAGTAATCTTGCATCACTGAAGCAGATTGCCAGGGCCATTAAGACACAGAAATAAAGACAAGACTTTACTCAACATGATATACAGAACTCATGCCAAAAATCAGTGGTAGACTGAACAAGAGACCCAGAAGCAAATCATGCAAGATACAAAACAGCTTCCATCTAAGAGTTGCAGTATCTTTAACCTGCCCAGTGCCAATACTGCAAACCTACCCCCAGCTTGGTTTAAAAGTTGTTAGTTCAATAAAAAGGACCAACATAAACATTGTGGTGTTACAATTCAAAACAATTAGGTTAAAAAGCAATAGGACATCAGAAATCTTTCAGCTCAAGTCACCTTACTTCTCAATTAGAATTCCTTTGCCTAACATCGCCTTGCTCCTTGTCTTGCTCCTTGTGATTTGTTCCAGCGTTGCTCTTCAGCGGTGCAGAACCAGCTTCGTCATCATCAAGAACCTCATCTGGCTTTCGTCTCTTTTCATAGATGAATATGATGGTCACCAACACCAGCACCTCACCCACAATACCTAGGAAGGGCCAGAGAGCAGCAAGGCGGCTGCGCACTCGCAATGAAATTGTAGCTTGGCTATCGCCGAACAGGTTGGTACCATTGCAGATGTAGTTGCCCTGGTCAGTCTCCATGTTAAGATTGGTGATGTGCAGCTCAGACTTTTTACCATCAGATTTTATATGGAAGCGGGTACCAGTACCATTAAACACAGGCTCGTTGATGGCATCCGCAACTTTGTACCAGTTCCAATTGTCGATTGGAAGGTAGGATTTGCATTTGCATGTCAGGACCCCAGCTTCCCCCTCACTGAAATGCACACTTGGTTTGTAGGCAAATACATGTGGCGGAACTGTTACTTCAACAGTCCCGGTCACTAGTGGGTCGGTTTTGAACTGACAGGTGTACATGCCTGAAGATTCCGAGTTCACTTGTGCAAGGAAGTAGGTAGTGGTGACATCACTTGTAGTATCATTGATGAGGACTTTCTCGTCCTTCTGCCACACGTGACCCAAAATATCTGATGGTGACGATGTGATGTTGCATGAGAGAAAAGCCTCTGTGCCAAGTTCAAAATCCAGAGGGCTGGTGACAACTTCAGGAGCCGAGGCTTCAGTGCCACAGCTTCCCAGTAGCAGGAGGACAGCAGTTATCAGCAGTGGCCCCAGGCCCCTGCGGCGCCCCATGTTATCGCTCACTCGGCCCGTTCGCTCAGCTCAGCCTTGAACACACAAGTCGAACTCGAATCTTGTTAGCCTCTCAACTACATGAGGGCTACTTTGTAGTTTTTGAGCCCTTGATTTGCGCCGGATCCACAAAAACATATTATGTGTGTTGGTAGCGCTTTAGCTGCGGTTGATTTTGGAGCCTGATCCCGTTGCCTTCTATATGCGATGTGATGTCTTTGTCCTAGCTTGGTTCTCTCTGTCATGTGTGCTTTGGGAACCTGGGCCTGCGGAACGCTTCCCTTGTTCCCCCCTATAATCTGTAGTGCAAATTGCCAATTTCTCCTGTTCTGTAATGTACAAGCCTTAGATCCAGACAGGTAAGTGAGAATTAAATTTGTATGAAATCTCTAGCAGTGTTTTGGTTATGGTTCCTGTCTTTTTGTGTGTGATCCCATAACCGCTCCTTTGTGTTATATGTCAGAGTGTTGATAGTAGCCATGACCTGTGCGGCTTGCTTCGGTTCTTGGTCTACTTCTAGGTGCCTTGGAGGGTAATTCCTTAGACAAATCAAATGGGGAACATCACACCATAGGCAGTACACAACATAGGAAGTTCAACTGGGCAGTACACTGTAAGCAGCACACCCTTCAATGGGGAGCAGTGTACCATTGGCGGTACTGTCAGCGGTTCCGGTCTGAGCATATATACTAATAGTTGTGCCCCTCCCTTAGGTTTAGGTTGAGCCCGGGTTGGTAAGGTAATACGTCACTCAGTATGTGTGTTGTGTTTCCTAATGGGACAAGTGTATTTCACTTTCGTGACACCAATGTGTTTATTCCACGATCTGAATATGAGACAACTAGGGACAAGGAACTTTACCTACTCTTATCATACAATCATGACAAGTCTGCACTCATTGATTTGACAATCACGACCTTAATAAACAATTATATATTTATTTAATTGAGTATATATGAAAACACACGAAGAGTATATTTTATTTACATAGCAGCATATGAACGAGGTAGAAACTTCTAGAAGCTAATGATATGTGCAAAACAACTCACTAATTTTGACCTAATAGCAGCGTAACAATTCCTAAGAATCGTGTTTTATAGCCTTGTGATAAGCGTTGCTTATATTGTTTCGCACTTCCCCCTCCCCTTTTCTATACCCCTTCACACTGGTTATGTAGCACTACCACTCATTCATTCATGCACTCCTTTCCTCGTGCACGCTCTGAAGCCCTGCCTTTAGTTAGCAATTAGAGCTAGGTCTTACCCGTTCCACTGTATGGTGGCCGGCTCCTCCTCCTCAGCTCTGGCTTCGCGCTGACGCTCGGGTTCTACAGGCGTGGGGAGTTCACGTCTCTCGGGGATGTGGCCTCCGTCTGGAGGTGCCACAATCTGCGGGGTCGGTTGCCTCAGCCTGGTTACGGGTTGGATGCGCACGTCCACTACGGTCCTGTAGTGACGGATCGGTTCGATTTGGTGAATCAGGCTGCTCCTCATTCACCCGCCTCCTTGACCGGCTTGGCTTGGTTAGGTCAAGCTGGGGCTTGGTTTATAAGCCTGGGAAGTCTCAGCTCGTAATTTAGCTATGCTAGGTTTTTCAGGGGAGAGGGCCTCTCGGGGAGTGAGCCCCTCCTCGCCTGTTTGCTCTTCGATGTTCAGGTTTCGTGGTTTCTTCTGTCTCTCTCTCTGCCTTTCTGCCTTTTCTGATGTGGCTTCTCAGGTTGGAAAGTTGTCTAGCATAGCGTGTAGTGGCAATAGCTTGTCCAGGGATGCTGTGCATCCTTAGTTATAGTGTAGTTTTTAGGGGTTCGGCCCAATGTTAAGCCCCCTTTCTGGACACCTCCCTATGGTTACCACCTTCCCAATTGATTCCAATGGGAGGGGGTGCCAGAGGTCTCCAGGTTTGTCTATTTTAGTTTACTTTTGATTGGAGAGTTCACCTGCAACATTGTTTCGGGGTATCCTCCCTTGTCCTGCCCATAGTTTTGCACACGTCCCTAAAATAGCGCCTGGCTTAGTTCCATATGCGTGCTCAGGGCTTTTACTATCTACTGGGAACCATGCGGGGGAGCGAGGTACGCTTGTCCTTGGCTGGCCCAGGGATCTCGACAGAGTCCCATTGTTATGCCTATAGGATGTTTAAGGGAGCCCATGCATTGAGCGCAGCTGCTCTCGGTAAAAGTATCTTCTGCATAGTCGTCAGAGCTTGGGATAGCTTTCCTTAAGGTTTTAACCTTGGGTCACAAGCATTCCTTCTTATTTACTCCGATAAAATGCTGATGGCATGAAATCCTGTATTTGCTTGGGGACTGCTTTATTTCCCTCTGTTAGCCAGTCTCCAGAACCAAAGATTTGATTCTAGTGCCGAGTTTATGACGCAGGTTAGCAGGTCACGTGTTTCTCCTGCTAAGAGGGCAAACCCCCCCTGCGTTATCCTGGGCTTTGCTGGGTACAGTATGATGGGTTTTCGTGCAGCACGCAGCACGTGCAAGATTTCATTATTTATTTATACACAGGTGCTTCCTTTTGGATATGCCTTCCTGGTGCTGATCTCTATGTTAATTTGGTCATATTAAGCGCGCTGATTAATGCATAATAATGTTAATTGATTAGTCCCCTAGCTGGTGGACTCCTACAGATCCCCCCATTATTTCCGGAGCTATGCGATGTAGGTCTGGGAATTATGCTGTTAGGCTCGGCCCGTCCTCGTCATCATTAAACAGCGCCAAAATGGGTGGTCTGTTTATAGTACGTTTTTTCAGGTCCTCCATTTCTTTACGCAAGCTGCGCAATTCGGTCACCATCCATACCACTCCAGCTATTGTGAGGATCATTATCACACATAAAGCAATCAGTAAGATTCGTGCCTAAGCATTGCTTTTCAATACCCCTTTGTCTTGTTCTGAATACACAGTATCAGCTATGCTCATTTCAGTTCGAGATACATTTAGGTACACGGTATGATTGACTTTATGTTTCAAGAGGAACTCTAGGTCTGCATCCATGTCTAATTTGATCATATGTATTTCAGGTAATACTTCAATAGCGCCTTCCAATACATCTTTCATGATATGATAGACAGAAATGTCACCTATTATAACCACAACATCAACAGGTACTTTAATAAAGAATACAGGTTGTTTGATGGGTCAGGTTTCATAAGTCCCGTACCTGGTATTGGCCACCCGCATTGTTAACATCCTGGTATTCACCAGCCAGTAATCGTTTATTAATTCTACAACAGTGTCAGGTACTTCTGATGAAGTGCTTATGGTAACCTTACACAGGCGCACATCGTCAGTGGCATACTGTATCCTGCACAAAATATCCTCAGTTAATGATATAAAA
>JAVXUN010053212.1:0-10689 GCA_035591995.1 Stereochilus marginatus | reverse complement strand
TTGAGGACGTTGAGGACGAGACCTATACTAATTTGGCGAGACCTGTACTTATTTTGGTTGCAATTTCAGTACGAATCTTGTCCAATTTGTTATTGAAGTGAGATAATAGATCATCCCACCATGTGTCAGTGCCTTTTTCTGAGTGTACTGTTACTGGTCCTTTCTCAAGTGATACCTGTCACCAATGTCATGGCAGCCGTGTCGCAGGCATTCTTGGTGCTGCTTAGCTACCACATGAATATGTTTGCCGCATTCGGGGCTTTGGCCAGGTTACTACTCTTAATGCCATGACTGCAATCACTGGATCATCACTTCTGCATTTTCATATGAGATGCGCGGTAAAGCAATGCAAAAATCAAAATCACTATGGAAAGCAGACTCAGGGAGCACAATCCCTCAGCAGAAGATGGTTCCTTACTGCGCTCTTGAACTGGTGGGGTGACACAATACTTCTAATAGTGAGTGGCAGCTCGTTCCAGCAGCTGGCGGCAGCAGCATTGAACCAAGTGCGCCTGGTCCGCTCTAATTTGCATCATGGAATCTCTAACAGGGCCTGAGCATTGGAGCAAAGGGTACGGCGAATAGGGGCCATTTTCCATCTGTCATTAAGGTAGGTGGGAGCTGCATGGTGAAGGCACTTGTGTACTAGTGTCAACACCTTGTGCTCCACCTGTTCCCGGACCGACAGCCATTGAAGGGATCTTCAGGCCGGGGTGACATGGTCCCAGGGGGCAAGACCACAGGTAACCCTCACTGCTCCATTCTGAATGACTTGGAGCCTAGATAGCTCCTGCTGAGATAAACCCAGAAATAATCCGTTACAATATCCAAGACGAGAGCCCACCACTGCTCTGGCGAGGATGGCACAGCTAGTCTCAGAAAGGTAGCACCGGATCTGTCGCAGCAACCTAAGAAAGTAAGAACACGAGGATCTTAACTGGTCCACATGAGAGTTCATGTTTAGTCCCTTGTCAAGGGTAACACCCAGTGTCTTCACTCTCTCTGACACCTGGATGAGGTTGCCTGCTATGGAGAAGATGGAGTATCTTGGGTCTAAACCACAAAGCCTTTGAGGGGTGCCCACAACCAGCAACTCAGTCTTCGAGTCGTTGAGTGCTAAGGCATTTTCTGACATCCATTCCTGTATATGGGCAAAGGTGTTCTCAACCATAGTAGCATCCTTGATATAGTTACCCCCCACTTCCAGCATGAGCTGTGTGTCGTCTGCATAGTTGGTATAGCAGACGCCACGATGATCCAGCTCAGCGAAAAGGGGTAGGGTAAACAGATTGTAAAGTAGGGGAGACAGGCATGACCCCTGGGGGACTCCATACTCCAGAATGATGGGCTTCGCCGTGGCTGTGGATGAGAAAACCCGGGTCGTGCGGTCACCGAGAAATTAGCAAACCCACTCCGCAGCGTCATACGAGACGTCTGCAGCGCTGACTAGGCGATTCACCAAGATGTTATGGTCAACCAAGTCAAACGCTGCAGAGAGGCAAAGCAGAATCAATAAAGCAGCTCTTCCCCTCTCAACAGTAGCGGTGATGTTGGCCTTGAGGTCTATAAGTGCTGTCTCTGTCCCGTGACCCTTCCTGAAACCCGACTGCCGCATCCCCAGTATGGATCTGGACTCAATAAATGCCTGTATTTGTAGAAAAGCGACCTTATCCAAGAAGTGCAAATTTGAACACAGATTATTACTGTAAAACGTATGTCATCAGGTATGACAGATTAACACTAAATAGATCGAACAGTGTGTGATTCCAGCTTACTCAGCACAAAGCATGGCAATACAAAAACGGTTTCAGTACTATCTATGCTGTGAAACACAGCTAGAGGCTGAAGAGCCTTCTGTCTAAAACCTAACAACACAGATATACAAATTAACAGGAGTGCACCATTTCAAGATGGCGCCAGTGGAAGACATCTTTCAAGATGAAATTCAGACACTATTAGTATCTAGTGATGCCATTTGGACTTACCAACGCTCCCGTGGCTTTGCAGTCTTTGATTAATTATATTTTTAAGGATGTTTTAGGGGTTTATGCCGCCATATATTTGAATGATATATTGATTAATTCTAAAGATTTGGGTGAGCATGTAGCCCACGTCTGTGAAGTTCTGAGGAGACTTCGTCAACATCGCTTATACGCGAAGTTAGAAAAATGTTAGTTTCACTCTCAAGAAGTGGAAAATTTGGGTCATGTTTTGCGGCCAGGGCAAGTTGAGATGGATGCAGGGAACGTTAAGGCTATTTTGTACTGGCCGGCTCCGGTTTGTGTGCAGGGTATTCAATGTATTCTTGGGTTTGTAAATTATTATAGGCGTTTTATTTTCAATTTTTCCAAGTGTTCAACCCTTGACGGAGTTAACTCAAAAGGAGTACCTTTCGCCTGGACATCCCGTCAAGAAGAGGCTTTTAGGATCCTTAAGTTTAAATTTTGTGAGGCTCCCGTGCTAAATCAGCCTAATCCCACTCTTCCCTTTATTTTGGAAGCGGACGCCTCTAACTACTCCTCTGGTGCAGTTCTTTCACAAAAAGGAGGGGATGGTCTTCTTCACCCGGTTGCGTATTATTCAAAGAAACTACTGCCCACGGAGTTGAACTATTCTATTTTAGACAAAGAGTTACTTGTTATTAAAAGGGCGTTGGGGCATTGGAGACATTATTTAGAGGGAGTTCTGTATCCAACTGAAATTTATACTGACCATAAGAATTTAACTTTCCTTAAAAATGCTAGTTCTAGAAGCCCAATACATGCGAGATGGTCCCTTTTCTTTAGTCGTTTCAAGTTTAAATTAACCTTACATCCAGGTCCTGCTAACTCTCGAGCTGATTCTCTTTCTCGAAGAGATACCTCCTCCAATGCTTCAAATAACTCGTTTCTTTTCCCTGTTAAAATTTTGGAACCGTGTTCAATTGATATTGTTCAGGAACATCCCTTACCGTCCGAGTCGGTTGGATTCTCCGATTTAGTGTAACCGAGTTAAGGGAGTTGAAGTTGTCTTTCCCTGATTTAATTTTGGAAGGGGACTTTGTTAGAAAAGGGGAAAAGTTTGTAGTCCCGAAATCTTTTAGATGGGAATTATTTCTTTGGGGTCACGATTCTAGGCTAGCTGGTCATACCGGTTTCGAGAGTACATTTGAGTTAGTTTCTTGTTGGTTCTGGTGGCCTTTAATGTCTTGGAAATTAAGTCCTATGTTCAAGACTGTCCTGTGTGTTCTAGATTTAAGGCAAACCGTTTGAAACCTGCAGTGTTCCTTCATCCCAAAGATCCTCCAAATATTCTTGGTCAAAGGTGTCGATGGATTTTATTTCCAAACTCCGTAGAAGTTGTGGAAAAAGCACAATTTGGGTGGTTGTGGATATGTTCACTAAACAGGCTCATTTTGTTCCATTAACGAAATTGCCTACAGCCCAGGAATTCGTTTCTCTTTATTTGGAACATATCTATCAGTTGCATGGTTTGCCAGATTCCATCATTTCGGATAGAGGAACCCAATTTACCGCTCGATTCTTGCAGGAAATTCTTACGTTTTGGAACATTGAGTCAAAGTTATCCACTGTCTTACATCCACAAACGGATGGACAAACCAAGCGTACGAATCAGTCACTAGAACAGTATTTATGGTGCTACATTTCTAAAACCAATACCAATTGGGTTAAGTTGCTTCTATTAGCTGAGTTTGCATACAATAACCACTTACACTCTGCAATTAGAATGTCCCCTTTTGAATGCCTTTATGGTTCTACCTCCAAAATGTTACCTTTGAACCTTCCCCAGGTGACCTCTCCTCTGCCCGCAGTTGATTTTTAGTTAAAAAGAGTGAAGGACGATCAGGCTAAAGCTTTATGTGAATGATAGTGTGGTTGTCAACCAAGAATCTTAAGATCCGAGGGTTCTCCAGTAAGTTCAAACCTAAGTTTGTTGGCCCTTTTAGGGTAAAGGAGGTCCTTTCTCTGTTGAATTTACGTTTGCAGCTTCCCAGGCAGTGGTGTATTCATCCAGTGTTTCATGTGTGTCTTGTGAAGCCTGCTAGGTCCTCTACTAGAGAGGACAATTGGAGAAAGTTCAATTAAAAAAGTTTAGATGTTCACAATCCTTAATGCCTAGTTTTCTCCCGTATTTCAGAGAGGGGACGGGAAGTGTTAGTGAAATGGAGGGATCTTCCTGTGTCCAAGAACTCTTGGGAGTTAGAGGAACCTTTCTTGTTGGATCTTGAGGGGGGTCGTCTGGGTGCACCTCCTTTGGGAGGGGAAAGTGTTACAGGCGCTATTGCCCTTTGAGCCCCGTCATTCAGGTCACTGCCCTTTGAGCCCCGTCTCTCAGGTCACAGCTCCTGTCACACAGGTATGTCCCTGTCCCAGTTTTGAGCCCCTACGTAATCCGACATGTCAGGCGTTGTCCTGCAGCGCCCTGGCCAGATCCAGCATTTTGGAAGCTTGAGCTCCACGCGAGTCGTGCGCCATCTGTTAGCCGGTGTGATGTCATCAGGGCAAGTCACACTGTCTTTTCAACGATTCTCACCTGCTGGAAAGACGCTAAAACCTTGGCTCCTGGCTGTAACCGTCGTCTCAAGGAGAAGCGGGCTTCTCGAAGAACCGACGTGGGATTCATCTTCACAGACTCTGAGTGACTGTTTTCCCAATGTTATGCTTTTTGAAGCTGACGCCCTTGTTCCGCCCCCAGAGGCGGTCCTCCACCTCAGGTCTGCCTCGGCTGCTTGGACTACTTCCGCACCACCCACGGGGCGGGCCCTTCAGCTAAGGGCTGCCTTCTTTTGAAATCACTAGACAGAATTAGGGCATTCCCCTTCATTGTTTCTCACCCAGCACTCTGCCCTTCCCTCAGCTTCTGGATTACCCTTTACCAGTGAAATGCTACATCCCAACATATTCCAGGGAGAAGTCCAGACAACTCCACTACTCACGCCCAGTTCCACCACAACTCTGGTGAGTGATTGCGGGGCACAGGGTGAATTAGTTATTAAGGTTAGGAGGCCTTTCAGTTATTGACGGGCTCCCTGCTCTCTTCCCTTCATTTACTGTACCCACAGCCCACCAGTGCAATTCCCAGAAGGCCGCAGGATTCCTCATCAAGGTCCCAGGTCCACGAAACCAACCCTCAAGTCAGACCTCCTTTCCTGGTTCTCCAAAGGAGGGCTCCCGAACTCCCTAACCAGCCCTGGCGGCGCCGGCGTGGCTCCCAGTCCTTGGTAGTTGCGCCTTCGTGGCCTCATACTTCTGGGTCCAGAGGATTCAAGCCATTAAGGTGAGCGAGAGTTTACTCTTAGGCACCATTATTTACAAGTGTCACACCTGGTTTTCCAAAGTACTGTACATGCACAAGCCCTCCTTCCGGCGCATAGCCTTTTCTTCCTCAGTTAATTTTGGAAGAGGGGATGAAGTTTTCTTAACTTCCGAATTCTTAGTTACCTCTTCTCTCCGAGGGGTAGCAGAGGGGCGAGGCACAACTGAAGTGGAACTATTGGGAGGTATAGGAGAAGAGACTTTATATGGAAAATTACGTTGACCCTCTATCCTTTTTCCCCTGATCCTCTGATCAATTTGAAAGGTCAAATTGATCAGCTCTGGAAGGGTAGTGAACATGGGATAAATGTAGTGCAAGGCGTCCTTATACTCATCTCGCAACCCTTGGAGATAAATAGTATACTTGACAGAGTTAGTCCAATCCAACTCTAGAGCCAACTGCTGGAACATATTTAAATAACTTGCTAAATCCTTGGAACCCTGTTTGATGTTTAAAAGCTCAGAACTGCGGGCCTGATGGGCAAAACATCGATCAAAGATTTTCTTAAACTCAAGTATGAATTGTTCATAGTTTTCTAGTAATGCGCTAAGGGTTTCTATTAGGGGGATGGCCAATGACAGAGCCTCACCTTGTAAATTTGAAATAATAAAAAGAATCTTTGACTTGTCTGAATTAAACTGTCGGGGCTTACTCATGAAGTGAAGAGTACACTGCATCAAAGAATGCATGCACTGGCGAGTGTCCCCCCAAACCAGTCCGGAGACGTTAACTTTAAGTCTTTAGGTACTCCACCAGGGGGAGTCATAGGGGGATGAGGAGGAGATAAATTTGGCATTTTCTGAGATCGCTCTTCAGCATCGGAGAGAATGAGAACCCATCACCTCATGCTCAAGAGTCTGGATCCTAGTGTGCATTCTACAATTTTCTCTTCTCATGGAGAGCTCAAGGTTAAGTGAGAGTTCTATGGAGGCCGGCGCCGCCAGTTTGGTCAGTTGACTTGAGGGAAAGGATTCAGGTCTTCAAAATGGGTACCCCAACCAATATCTGAAAATAGAAAATTAATCCTTAGTACGTACTGGGAAGGTTCGCTAAACCACCATCCCCAAGTTAAGATTTTGTATGTGCAACTTTGAACTGAACTTACAGGAATTCTGGTGGCGCAGGGTTTGACGATTTGAATTCCAGGAAGTGAGTAGCTCAGGTGATTCCCTCTTGGACTGGGACGGTAAAAGATCACTTCTCTAAACAGGAGTCACCTTGTATCTATCCTGAAAAGGTTTGGTTAAGGAATATTAAACTCAGGCACTCAAGAGTCTAACTTGCAAGGCACTCAGGAAACCTTAATTTAATGAAATGTTTCTCCGTACAAGGACTCTAATCCTTTGAAAGGATACCTTTTACCTTGCTGTGGATAAACTTCCCAGGAGAGGAAATAAAGGAGCCCTACTTCTATGGCTAGCGCAGGTTCGGACTAGTCCCTCTTCAGTCTCTACAGCTCGGCGTTGACTGTGAGCGGCAGTGGGCGTGAGGCTGCACCGTCACGGCGAGCTGCGGGTTCAGGCAGGACTCGGAGACACCGAGATGGCGTCAAGGTACGTTTTTACAGGAATGTGCACTAACTCATTTCAGAAAGGGAATAAACTGATGAGATGCCAACGCGCGCACTGAAAAGAGTGCATGTGTGCGGCAGGAGAAAGCTGCTGAGTACTGAAGGTTTGAATTGAGGAGCTATGCTCTGTGTGGTAAATCAAGCTACGGCTGTGGGAAGTGAGGCTAGAGGGGTTTAGAGGTCGGCGATCGTGGACCTCTTCTTCAGGAATTGATTACCTAAATGAAGGTACCTTCGGGAGGAGAATTCAGGTGCTAACAGCACCGCAGTGAGATCGCCATGGGCTTGTACCTCGTAGAAGTCTCTAAAGTTTGGGATTTCGAGGAGGAGGCAAACTTCAGGGATTAAGCATCTTCTTAAGTTTGAGCAAGAGCAGGGAGATGTCACCGGGAAGGTGTCTCATTGCAGAAGCAGCAACTGCCAGAAATAGAACCCTGAGGAGGAGAGTGGGATGGCAACCCTGAAGGAACAAACAAGGTAGGTCCTGAACATTCTAGCAGGCAGGCTTGGAGAGGGATCAGAGAGAGGAAAGGGAGGTGAGAATCTATTCGGTTAAACTAAAGGCTAAAGGAAATCAGACCCAGACCTCTTCTCTAAACTATTAATCTGAGTGTAACCTAGCAACTAGTCTGCAGACTGCTCTACGGGTGTAACACATGGCCTTGCAGTTGTCGAAGTTCTCAACATCAATGGGGGACGGAGACTGACATCGTCTTCTGGCACTAGTGCCACTGCTTGAAGCTGTGTGAAGTATTTGGGTAAGACATTTTCCAGTCTGGAAAACTAGGCCAAGATTTTCTCTGAGGAGAAAAATACAACACAAGTCACGTGTTACCTTTCTCTCTAGCATCTGGAACGCAGAAAAATAGGAACTGAGGTCACAGGATCAGGCTGCTGCAGATATACAGCAGGTGGAGGATGCCATCTGCTGGTGATGCAAGTAGCCTACGACCCCGGTAGAGGGGGCTTGGAAATAAATTTCTACCGACCTTGAACAATGTGACACGAGGTTCACAGATGTGAAATCTGAGAACCCACTACAGTATCCACTAGAAAATAATAATAATAATTATAATGCTATTACAAGAATGGTATGTTTCTGATGGGGAAATTTGTAGTAGGACCACCCTTTGAGATGCTCTCTACTCTTTTTAAAGATGAAACTCAACAGTGACATGAGATTAGCTCCATAACCAGTTACAATTTAAAGAATGCTATACTTGTTCATCTGTCCCATTTTCCCCCATTTGTAGGATGTCACTGCCCTCTGAGCCCTCGCAGAAAACAAACAAAAGCTGGCAAAGAACTATTTTGTTTTGCACTAATACATTTACTCGTCAGACATTACCAGTGTGAACCACCCTATGTCCCTCCTATGCACACATTGCGCTCAGACCTCCAGTTCCTTTCGATGGTGAGGACACTCCCAGTGGCGCTGCTCCCTAAATCTTTTGGGCTTTCATTTTCTTACTGCCCCCTCACATCGCAGTCTGTCTGCTGTTCCCACGCAACCAGGTTTTCGGGTTTGCTAGTCTTGTGGCAAGTCTTTTTCCATTGCAGACCCAAAAGGCATGTGTTTGGGAGTCGACTGTCGACCACATCTCTTAAACAGCATTTCCAGTGGTGGGATGAGTGGAAGCACCCGGTCCCAAGGCATATTGAGACACTACATTTGGAGAAGTAATGGAAAAGGCAGATTTTCTGTCATGCTTCTAAAAAGTCATATTCCTTTCCAAGTAAGTCGACCACTCTGGTCAATTGACAGAGGATCCTACCCAGCTTACATCTGCGTGCTGTCGGAGGTTTATGGTGGAGAAGGTAAGTGCCCAGTGCCCTACCTAACCCACATAGTGCTTTAGCAGGGAGAATGAGGCGAGAGCTCAAGTTCCTCATGGGTTTGCCACTCAGTGCTCCCTGGGCCCTTTCCCTCTGTTATAGCAAATTTCCATAGCATATCAACCTACCCTGGTGTCCGTGGCCTTGGCCACTCACAGGGTAACAAATTGAGAGCGAGCTGCGATTACTTCATCTTCATGGCTTTTTAAATGTGAATCAAACCAGATGAAGTCTAAAACATTGGCTAAGTCTGCTCCTTTTTCAGTTCAGACTCAGTCTGTGATGACCACCACATCGCTAGGCCCTGTCTCTGCTTTTTCTCTACCTGCTCATTTTCTCAGGTACCTTTGGATCCTCATTCTTAATCTAGGTTTCAGGGTATATCATCCACTTGGTTGCTGGCTCCACACTGGCGTTCTCGCCTCCCGTGAAGTATGCAGGCCTTGCTTCTCATCTGGCATGTCCTGCACAAGTGGGCTTTAATATATGACTCCTTTGGTGCCTCGCCCTGTGACACCTAGCTTTATGTTCCCTAGACAATCTGTTTTTCAGTAGGTTCCTGTTCCTGTCTTTCAGTCCAATGATTCTTACAATCCTTTGGCCAGGTTCCTATCTAGCCTTCATATGTTTTGTAAGTCTCAGGCAATGAAAATGTTTAAAAAAAATATGATTTGAGTGGTTATCTCTTCTCAGGAAACCTCTGCTTTGGGGGCTTCCGCTGTATTACCTTCTTCAACCCCTTTGTTGCAGCTCCCTTTGCTTTCAGTTCCTTCTCCCCCTGCTCCTATTATTTCAGATCTGCCTCTGGGGTCAAAATGTCAGGCTGGGTCGGTCTCTGGTTCAGACGTTCTGTTGTTCTCTTGAGTCAACCAGGATAATGTGAATCAGAATGATGGGGAACTGCTCCTTTGCTTTGGCTGAGGTCTTCCAGGGATTTGTGAGGGAAGTTATTCACTCGCTGTAGTTGACATCCATGCTCCGGCTCCCTTTTCGTCAGGGGTCATGCTTTGTGTTATACTGCTAAAAATTCTTCTGGAAAAAAATGTACACAACTGTAAGGATCACCATATACCAGAGACTTGGTAAAATATATATCAAGTATTTATTACAAACATGATCAATTTATGATAAAAACATCAATCAGTAAATAAAATACAGATTAAAAACCATAGCCAGTATGTGTTATGGCACCAAACATTTCATATTTTCTGCACACTCCAATCATTCACTACTAGTGTATCTCTTACAAATTCCTTGATACTAGTCTACACATGCCATTCTCAACATGTTTCTGTCCTTTATGATATTAATTCAGACATTCTTCAGGAGATACAATCAGCTTTCTATAAAAGTACATCTTCTTTGTTGTTACAATATGGTCGTACTGCTCTTTAAACCAATATAGTATCCACTGTCATTGGGCATCCAATCTACAAAGATAAACAAAACATTGTTATGTCTCTTTATTCGTATGTGCACAAGTGATCTTATACAGTCTGTACTTAGACAATAATTAAGAATGTCTATTTACCACTATAATTTGTGGGAGGGTATATCAGTTACCCACTAACGAGACAATATACTTTCTGATAAGTAGAAAGAAATCCATGACTGGTTCAAAGTACAGAAAATCATGTTTGACTGTATACAACTCTATCATGCTTCCTGTCCTTTCTCAAATTCCTTACCAGCCTAGCATTCTGCTTCATCTGCTTCATCCAGATATTAAGAAACGTGCAATGAATATTTGGGAGACACCCCATTCTGGTAGCGTTTAGTAAGAAATTGGATTTGCGTTGGATTTGCGTTTTCTGATTACGAGTTTTCGTTTTTTCAGCGGAGAAAACGATCGACATCGGCTGGAAGCTAGCCGACAGGTGGGCGGAGCCTAAAAACGCTTATTACGACTTTGTGACTGGAAAAAACGAGAGTGTCGGCAAAAAAAAACGATCGACCCATCAAACTTT
>JAVXUN010051001.1:0-10700 GCA_035591995.1 Stereochilus marginatus | reverse complement strand
ACATCATTTACCAGAATAGAATCGGCCAGATGATCTCCAGAGAGTTGGAAAACAATCTGGGTGTCATCAGCATAATTCGTGTATAACACACCATGTCTATCAAGCATGTCGAATAGAGACCGCGTGTAGACATTATAGAGGGTAGGAGAGAGGCAGGAGCCTTCGGGAACTTCACAATCCAGTGTGACAGTAGTCACACAGTGGTCCCCAGAGAAGACCCGTGCCACCCGCCCAGACAGGAAGGAACCCAACCAAGCCATCACCTCTGCCGAAAAGCAGGGCTCCTTGACCAATCTCGCCACCAAGATATTGTGGTCAACTAGGTCGAAGGCAGCTGAAAGATCCAGAAGCATAAGAAGGGCAGGATGCCCTTTCTCTACAAAGGAAGAGAGGTTGGATTTAAGATCCAGCAGGGCCGTTTCGGTCCCATGCTTTGATATGAACCCGGTCTGTCAAAGACTGAAAGGACCGTTGGCCTCCAGAAAGATTTGCACCTGCAGATAAGAAAACCGGTCCAAGATCTTTAGTAGAAATGGAACATTGGTGATGGGCCTATAGTTACCCGCACAGGCAGGATCAAGATTGTCCTTTTTCAACAAAGGAGTAATCCAGGCAGCCATGAGACAACCAGGCACCTGGGAAGACTCAAAAGAAGCATTAATAAATCTGGTGAACAGCGGTGCCAGCGAGACAATGGCCTCCTTAATAACACCAGCCAAGCAGGGATCGCTCTTACAAGAGGTGGGTTTCATACTGGCAGCCACCGATATAACTTTGGCTATAGTTACAGGAGAAAAGGAGAAAACTGGACGCAGGCACGTGCCTACGCCGGCAGCCTGTTGATCGGACACTATGTCGGAGGCCAACGGCTGGGAGACGGCAGCAAGCAGTTTGGCTCGGATATTCGTCCAGTGCCCCTCAATCTTGCCCAGCAGAGCGTCCTGGATTTGTTGACTCTAGGCATTGTCCCTCACAACATTGGACGGTGGGAAGGGCCGACCCTCCAGCTCCCTGGCGATCCTAAAAAGCTCTCTCGAGGATGATTTGGAGCTATCGATCCTTGCCTCGAGGTTAACCCTCTTTGCCTGCAGCATGGCTGCCTTGAAGCGAGAGGCAGATTGCTTGTACACAAGCAAGGCAGAGTCGCTCTTGGACCGCCTCCATCGCCTCTCAGCGGCCCTTTTTTCTCTCTGGAGAAGTGGGACACTATCCCCAAACCAAGAGCTGTTCCTAGCTTCTGGCTTAATTCTCTTTAATCTAATTATTATTATTATTATTATTATTATTATTATTATTATTATTATTATTATTATTATTATTAATGGATTAGAGTGCCACACGCCCAAGGGCCTCAACCAGGAGCCAGTGCAGATCTCTGCGATGCTGGGAGATGTGTTCTCTCTGACCCAGTGGCTTGACAGCCCAGACAGCGTTATTCTGGATAACTTGCAGGTCACGTAGATTTCCTTTGGAGGTCCCCAAGAACAGACTATTACAGTAGTCCAGCCGGGACAGCACCAACGCTCGCCCCAGGTGGGCCATATTATCCTCAGACAGAAAAGGCTGAATCTGTCACAGCAGTCTGCACACAAACGCACAACAGGATTTTAGGTGCCTCACATGCGCCTGCATATTTAATGCGGCATCAAGGTAGACACCAAGTGTCTTAACCCTGGCTGCCACATCAATCGTGCAGATGTCAATCACACTAGAGACGATAGTGACGTACTGTGTAGCCAAAGATCCAGGATCACTGGCACCCGCCAAGACATGGACAATCAGAGGATCCGCAAGGGCAGCAAAGGAGGCTGATTATTCTTTCCTATTCCATTTTCGTTACAAACTAGCAATGCTCTTGTGTAGAGCTAGTCGTGCTGAATTCAGGGATACGTCACATGGGATGACTGCAACACTTTTGGTGTGATGGAATAGTAAATCATTCAACATCATCCAAATGACCTAAAAATTGGTGTGTATATGGAACTCCCAATTCTAAGACATTGTGCGTTGATGGAATTTCAATATAGGCCTCTAATAAAAAGTTATACACATATAAAATCTAAATTTCACACTACATGCATTTTCAAAGGAATAAGACTCTAAAACTCCATTAAAGGTATATGTATATGATCTAAATATATGTTTCAAGGTAGGACCCGTCAGATTATTCTACATGAACCATTACATTGCCAGATTCCAGCAGCTGGTGATGGAGACGAAATGGCTATAATCGGCCCAGTTCTCTGTTTTCCTGGCTGGTTTAAGGTATGATATACGCGATATGTTAAAATTTGTTTTCCCAATTAATCGAACTCACACTACAAATCAAACATAGAAAACGCGAAAAGAAAAAAGATATGCGTCGAACAGATGATAAGCCTGGCAATCCCCACTCCTATTTATCTCCTGTCATATTTAAGGATTGCTTACCCCTCTTCCAACTCGATGGGGAGAATTTTATTCCCACTGACCAAGAATCACTAATCTGGTTAAAGGATTACCCTGACCTTGAAGTCTCCAATAGTGGAGTTTATTTCTATAAGGGGTTAATCATGGTTCCCATCCTCAAACGAAATCTAGTTCTGTCTTGGTGTCACGATTCACCTACTGCCGGCAACCCCGGTATTAAGGTATCTAAAGACATTCTTAGTAGAACTTTCTGGTGACCCAATTGGGTTAATGATCTTGAATTTTACGTATCTACCTGTGCTATTTGTGCTCAAATGAAAAGTTCCAAACAAAAACCTGCGGGTTTATTAAAACCTATGGTCCCCTCATCCACCCCTTAGTCTTCCATTGCCATGGACTTCATTTCCGATCTTCCGAAAAATTCAGGAAAGACCGTGATCTGGGTAATAGTGGATCTGTTTTCTAAAATGTGCCATTTCGTTCCACTTAGAAAGCTACCAACCGCTGAAGAATTAGTGTAACTCTTCCTCCAACATGTCTATAAACTCCATGGTCTACCAACAAAAATAATCACTGATCGGGGTACCCAATTCACTTCTCGGTTCTGGAAGGAATTACTCTCTTCCTGGGGGGTCGAGGCAGCCCTCTCTTCAGCCTTTCATCCTGAGACGGATGGCAGACCGAGCGAACAAATCAATCTCTAGAACAATATTTATGCTGTTTCTTATCAGCTACCAATAAAAATTGGGTGCAATTGCTACCTTTCGCCTTTAATAACCATTACCATTCGACTACCGAGATGTCTCCTTTCGTTTGTGAGTATGGTTTTCAACCCAAACAATTTCCTATAAATTTCCCCAAACCTCATTTCACCAATCTACCAGCAGTAGAACTACAGATTAAACGCTTAGAGAGAATTAATGAACTTGCTTATTCCAATATTTCTAAGTCACAAACAACCTATAAACATTTTGCAGATCAAAAATGACGATCCTTCCATACCTACAATTTAGGAGACTATGTATGGCATTCCACCAAGAATATTAAATTAGGAGGTTTTTCTCAAAAATGTAAACCTCGTTTTGTAGGTCCCTACCAGTTAATAAAAGTGTGATCTGAATCTAATGTTTGTCTGAGTCTTCCGGATTCATGGCGCATACATCCTGTCTTCCATGTTAGTTTACTAAAATCTGCACACCAAGCCTGTACCCGGAAAAAACAAAGGTTCTACCCTGAAGCCGTTTTCCCCAAAAATTTCGGCTATAAAGAAAGTTAGACTAGGGTCTGCAGGACAACCCGAATACCTTGTTTCTTGGAAAGATTGTCCTACGTCAGAAGATTCCTGGGAGTCAGAAAAAAACATACCCCTTCCTTTATTAACAAATTGGAACTTGGAGAGGGGGTTTGAAGGGGAGGATAATGTAAGGATTTAAGCCTACAGCACAGCAGCTACCTACAACCTACAGCAGAGCAGCTACCTACTCTTCAGTTCACAGGCCTCAGTTCACAAGCCTACAGCAGTAACCTACTCTACCCTGTAGTTAGTTACCTTTCCCTTTAAGATACACTGTGGTACATTGTAGGATTCTTTAGACTGAAGGCCAACTTAGACACACATACTCTGGCACCTTACTTACACTGGTAGCCATGTGCATTCACGCCTTTTCTATGCGCGCTGTCACATGCTTACTTACTTGAACTCCTCGTGCACTCCATGCGCCCTCACACGCTCTCCATGCGCAGGCTCTTCGTTGCGCGCAGTCTGCGTGCTTCACGCACCCTGATGCGGTACCAACTGCCTTTACTTTGGATCTTCAGACTGGAAGGACGCACAATTGCTTCGTCCCTCAGGTTTGCCGTACGTGGGACCCCTCTTCGTACTCCGGACTCTCCTTCGGTGAGTGCCATCAGTTGTTTTCCACGGGTTTGCATTGAGTCACCCACGGTGATTACTATTTTTGCCGTCCTTGGTTTTGGCCCGAGGAGCGCCTCGGGTCCGTCGTTGTTGAGACGCATCACGCATGCGCAGGACTCCTTGCAGTGTGCTGGGCAATCGTCTCAGATGACAGTGTCTCTTCACGCATGCACAGGACTCTTGTCTCCGTAATCACCACGGATGGTAGTGTCTCCCTCGACTAATACCCAGAGCTTGTTGTTACCATTCAAAGGAACACTGTTATCCAGTTCCTGGGGGAGAACACTACTTCCTTGCTCCTACAAAGTTGTTGCTCCTGCTGGACTCAAGACTTTATCCTACTACTGACCTCTTGTCTCTTTCTTGCACTAACGTTGTGTGGAACAATAATACTTCTCTTGACAACTCCTTCGTTTTGTGGTCAAGTGAACTTGAATAGTACACTTGACTTCACCATCACTTCTTGATTCATTTAAGGTCCGGAGCCACCATTCTCAGCTTGCATACCTTGATTTTCTCTGATTTATCCCATCAACACTCAAAAGAAACCCCTGGTGGCTCCGGCCTGGCCATCCCTGCCCCCATTTAGGGATTAGGGCTGGTATAGGCTGGGCAGTCACTCACTACAAACTTACCAACAGAGCCCTGCGACTTCAGGTGAGCCAGATACTTTTTAATTTGATAAATGTAGTCTTTAGTCTTACAGTGCTCCATGGACTGATTTAAGCGTTCTGACTGTCCATCAATCTGAGGATAGTAAGCTTAGGAAAGTTTCAACGTTACCCCCCAGGATTTCAGAGCTTCCTGCAAAATCTTTAGAGAAACTGATTTCCACAATCAGAAACAATCTCTAAAGGTGTCATGGACACAGTGACAGTGGACATGTTAGTTTAGCCATGGACACACACAGTGACAGTGGACACGTTAGTCTAGCTTCCTTTCATTACACTTTAGGTTAGTTTAGCCATAGACACACACAGTGACAGTGGACACCTTAGTTTAGCTTCCTCTCATTACACTTTAGGTTTGACTCTATTTCTCTAGCCTAGCGCCCCCTTTCCCAAACACACTCCCATTCCCATCTTTAGTCTCTCACACCATTCTAACCTGCACACGGTCTCTGCTGCGCTCGTGCTGCTTGAGCCTCGCGCTGACTTCTGCCAGCTTGCGCTCCTCCTTGCACTCTGTCGGCCTCGCGCTGACTTGTGCTCGTGCTTCTGCGCGACTGCTCTGACACAAAAAGAGCCGTTGCCCTCATTCTTCGTCTTCGTCAGGATCGACGTGGAAACCTCACTGCTGCCTCTCCATAGTCCGTAGTCTCGCAGGCCCGTTGGCCTCGTATCTGCCCTTCACGCTCTCCGAGGTGGAGAACTCTTTCCTGGACCCTTCGCTGTGAACTCCTCCGTGCCGAGTTGGTTGCTCCTCCCAACTCGGCTCCCAGTCAAGTTCGGCCCGCCCCCCTGATCCTCCCAGGGGGCTGCCTTTCGCGCGCAGCTCTCCGCATGCTCGAAGCGCAGAGACCCGGCACACACTTGCATTTGCAGCCAGCTGCTTCTGACTGACTTTACAGCTCCTCACCCGTCCTGCACGACTCTTCATCACCATTGCCATTGTATCCTTGTCATCAATGGGAGTGCTGGGGGTTAGGGTAGATTTGGGGCTTGTTATTGATTTACTAAGTTATTACTAAAATTACTAAAGGTTTCTCATTTTCCTTAACCTAGTCTTCAGCCTGTTACCTTGCAGCCCAACTCAATAGCTACCTTGAACCCGGCCCGCCAGTAAGCCAGGTGAGACTGGGTCTTCCTTACTGGGGAAAGGGCTGTCACTGAACTGTTGTTGACTTGTAGTTAAATAGGGCTAGTCTCTCATTATTTGCCCCTGTCTTTCAGAGTCTTGTTGGGAACCAGCTCTTCCGGTCCCTGCCCTGTCCCTTTCCCCATACTGGCGGTGCCGGCCTACCTACTGTGAGTGGGTTGGTCGTCTCCTGCTTATTTCCACTCTGCATATCCCGCGAGTCAGATTTCAGGTTAGTGAATTTCTTCATTGTGACAGGAAGACGAAGAATTAGTCACTCGCCTGATATAGAACCTTCTGAACAAATACTTGAATTGCAAAAGCAACTCTCTGAACTGAAAACTGAACTCTTAGCAATTAAGAGACAGAATGCTGAATTATTGGTTAGGCTCGGACTGGGGGGGGTCCTGCTTCCGGTGAGGGGACCTCAGGGGACACCCACACCCCTCCTATGCCCAACTTGTCACCAATTTCTCCTCCACCACTCAATCCTCTACCCCTCGGCTCGATGCCCGATACTAATCTAGCACCACCAGAGAAGTTTTCTGGGAACCCCCTAGGCTTTAAGAAATTTTGTGCTCAATGTAAATTAAATGTCCTCGCTAAATCTACGCTCTTTGCCTCTGCTAAAGCCAAGACCTTATTCATGATATCCTATTTATCTGGCTTGGCTTTAGATTGGGCCACTGCTCTCATAGAAAAGGACGATCCTCTTTTGGAAAATTTCCAAGCCTTTGATTTAGAGATGGAACGTTTATTTGGTAGACGCTATGCTCCCCAGACAAAGAATATTGAACTGCTCACTCTCAAACAGGGGGACCGTTCTGTAACTTCCTTTATGAACCAGTTACAGATTCTTGCCGCCAAAGTAACTTGGCCCAAGCAAACCCAATTCACCATTTTATTACATGGTCTCAGGGAAGACTTGAAGGAGGCCCTCTTGAACGTTTATCCCACTCCCACTGACCTTCATGGTCTAATGGACTTAGCACTTCAAGTAGAACAACGTTTATTCGATAAAAAACTAATTACCAGAAGAACCGAAAGAAAAGCTTCATTTCCCCCTATGAGATTTGAAAGTTCTAAAACTCTAGACTCCTTAAAATCGCACCAAGAATCCTTCCCTTCCAAATATCAACCTCCCGACCCAACCAACAAGACACAGACACTACCTAGGCCTCCCAACACTTCTACCCGCAAAACTTCTGGCCCTAGACCACCACTTTCCACGGAAGAAAAGGAACGCCGCAAAAAGTTGGGACTGTGCCTATATTGTGGTAGTCAGGGCCACTTATTACGAGACTGTCCCTCCGTTCGCCCTAAGGCCTTGTCTTCTCTCACAGCTCAACCACTTCCCGAACAGGGAAACGAGGTAGACCAGGGGTGCGAGGAAGCCCAGCCACTGGTCTCCATTTAAGCGGCTTCCAGCCAAAAACCCCGCAACCCATTCCCTACACCCCCACTGGACATTTTATTACTATACAGGCCTCCCTTCCCCTTGTATCCTCCGAATTATTTTTTGACTTACTTTTAGATTGTGGCGCCCCGGGTTGCTACATGGATCTAGACTTCCAATGCCATTTCAATATTCCCACTCAACCTCGTTCAAATGTAGAAATGTTTTTTTCAATTGACGGTTCACCACTTACTTCTGGTGCTCTTACTACTTGCACTAAGCCCTTGCTTTTGAAACTAAATCAACATGCTGAAAAATTACAATTCGACCTAATCAACTCCCCAAGACACCCTTTGGTTGTGGGTATGACTTGGCTAGAAACCCACAATCCAAGGGTGGATTGGAGAGAAAAACTTGTAACCTTTCATCCTGAGTTTTGCACTCCCTGTTTTGAACTGGCTACCTTAACTTTTGCTAATTTGACTCCCCAGGAACTCCAATCAGTTCCTTCCTGTTATCACCATTTAAGCAAAGTCTTTAGCCCTACCGAGGCGGATACCCTTCCACCACATACATTGGATGTTAGGGATAAACACCACCAAGACTCCACTGCTAGACTCAATGTTCTCTCCAGTCCTCACGGCCTCCTTTTCTTCACACACACACTTCAGCTTAACCACACGCCCCAGGTCCTACCTTAGCCTTTCGGAATGCTTCAGACTCACGCGCTCTCAGAGCCCCAGAACTGCTGGAACCTCGCGCCGCACCTCCCCCGAGGAGCCGGCTTGTCAACGGACTTTGTGACCGGAGAACACCTTCTTTCTGATCCTCCGCTGATTTCGGTCTTAGAACCAGTACACCTAACTTTGATAATTAAACCCTTTGTTTAGAGCCCTTTGTTCAGAGCTGCCTCTAACAGGTTGCACCCTGTTTCTCTGTACCCCCTTTTCTCATTGGTTCCCCAGGTCACCACAGCCCCAGATCTACCCTGTGCCAGTACCAGTACCAGAAGTCTCTGATCACTTATCCCCTTTGGAGCCGAGCCTGTTCTCCTCTCCTGTGACCCGTGCATCTCCCAAGCACTACCAAGGGCGAAACCTCGATTCCCAACTCCCCAACCGCGGCGGCGCCGGTGTGCCAGCCTCCTCTGGGGCTCCCACGCCGTGGCTGGCCACATCTTCTGGGCCTGAGATTCCCAGGATATCCAGGTGAGCCCCTTCCTTACTACCTAAGTCTTGTATTTATCACAGTGGACATGTTAGTTTAGCCATGGACACACACAGTGACAGTGGACACGTTAGTCTAGCTTCCTTTCATTACACTTTAGGTTAGTTTAGCCATGGACACACACAGTGACAGTGGACACCTTAGTTTAGCTTCCTCTCATTACACTTTAGGTTTGACTCTGATTCTCTAGCCTAGCGCCCCCTTTCCCAAACACACTCCCATTCCCATCTTTAGTCTCACACCATTCTTACCTGCACACGGTCTCTGCTGCGCTTGTGCTGCTTGAGCCTCGCGCTGACTTCTGCCAGCTCGCACTCCTCCTTGCACTCTGTCGGCCTCGCGCTGACTTGTGTTTGCGCTTCTGCGTGACTGCTCTGACGCAAAGAGAGCGATCGACGTGGATGTCACTGGGTTAGCGAAACAAGTTACTGAAGAAACTTAAGTGTACTCACTGAACCACGGGACATGAACCTTCAAGGTAGAAAACGATGGTGACGGCCACCCCCACCACTGTAAGGGGGGCCGGCACCACCACTGACTGCGGAGGGAGGAAAGCCAACCCTCGAGCAGGAGGTCAAGCTGAAAGACACAGGAAGGATACTTAACACCCGGTACTTAGTACAATATACTAATTAAACAATAATGGCACAGATTCAGCAGCAAGCAACCGACCACTCACCAGTTCAGTGGCAGGCCGGGCATACCAGGAGGAAAGGAAGGAGTTGCTCCATCAAAGGAACGTCTGGTATAAAAACGTTAAGGAGCATGAAACCTCTAAAAGTATCACACTCACCCCACACCTTACCACTAGCCACCCCTAACATGAATTGAAAGGATACAGAATAGTGATGTGGAAGTCCCAGGAAGTTCTTGCGTGTGTAGGTGGGCGTATCATGCAGGGAAGAAATGGATTCAGGCGTGTAGTGATGAGGCGGGTGGCGTGCCCAGCGAGGAGGAACTTGCACGGAAGAAACCGGCACACACAACGTGTGTAACCGGAACTGGCCTGAGGCACAGCTGTGCGTAGGAGGGCTCGACAACAGGAAGGCACTTCAGAGTTCAGCGGCGGCTCATCAGCAGGAGACATGACGAAACTCGGAGCGGTAGGGTAGGCTGACCGTCTCGGTCGAAGCCTCGAGGATAAAGCGAGGAGCAATGGTCAAAGGACGCCGAGGACGTCAGCTACTGCTCGCGCTAACAGCCCGCGCTGGCAGAAGCTCACGCCCAATCCGTTGCAGAAGCTCGCGCCTGTCCCAGGAAGAGGGGACAGCAGCAACCACCAGGCCGGGCAGCCCGTGCAGGGTAAGAGACAAGAAAAGGGATATGACCATGAGGCATAAGAGAACAACAATGGGGGAAATGTAGAAGCAGGAGGGAAATGTGTGAAAGTAAAGATGACATCAGAAGTGCGTGACAAGAAGGTTAAGTGTGTGATGTACATGACTGTGATGAGGTGTAATGCGTGAAAACAATGACGTGCGTGACAGCGGAAGCCTCACTGCTGCCTCTCCGTAGTCGGTAGTCTCGCAGGCCCGTTGGCCTCGTATCTGCCCTTCACGCTGTCCGAGGTGGAGAACTCTTTCCTGGACCCCTCACTGTGAACTCCTCCATGCCGAGTTGGTTGCTCCTCTCCAACTCGGCTCCCAGGCAAGTCCGGCCCGCCCCCCTGATCTTCTCAGGGGGCGGCTTTTCGCACGCAGCTCTCCGCACACTCGAAGCGCAGAGACCCGGCACACACTCGCATTTGCAGCCAGCTGCTTCTGACTGCCTTTACAGCTCCTCACCCGTCCTGCATGACTCTTCATCACCATTGCCATTGTATCCTTGTCATCAAGGGGAGTGCTGGGGGTTAGGGTGGATTTGGGGCTTGTTATTGATATACTAAGTTATTACTAAAATTACTAAAGGTTTCTCATTTTCCTTAACCTAGTCTTCAGCCTGTTACCTTGCAGCCCA
>JAVXUN010049895.1:0-10763 GCA_035591995.1 Stereochilus marginatus | reverse complement strand
GGTAGTTCAACCCTACAAAGGCTCACACCTCCCCCCTACTGACTAGAGAAAAGGGCTGAATCCATGTAAAACTAGGCCCTGCAAAGCAGTAACCTGAACTAACTTAATAATTAGGTTCCGCCCTGGGTAAGGACCCTGACAACCTGCCCAGAAGACACGCATGAGGCACACTGGCGCGAAGGACTCCGCCCCGCCCCGAGAACATCTCCCAACAAGCGCCCCTCACCCAAACCCTCTGACACCTCAGGAGAGGAGTCACCGGACGAAGAGCGGACAGCAGCTAAGAAAGGAGAGACGGTGAAGAAAATGAAGAGGCATGGAACTGAACCCGTGTCAGGGAAATGTGTGAATCAACTGCAGGCCAGGATCCCCAAAGTCTATAAAGGTGCAAAAGGAAGATGGGAGAGCCCCGTGGTTCACCCACCAGAACACTCAGGGGGAACCTCATCCCCCCCTCCAGAAACTGACCACCCAAAGTACCCAGGTCAAGGCATCTCTCCAAAATACAAAGTGTATAAGCCCATACCGAATTTCATTCATCCTGCTCGTCAAAAAGACACAAAAGCAACAGGAGCAAGGGGGCCATTAAGACTCCAACCCACACGGGGAAGCTACCGACCATCTTCTCCCGCCCACACCGCGAAGACGGAGGACATGAAAGTCAAGGTGTGTGGCCCCCCATGTCAGAGGGAAGAGTCCAGGCACTGGAGCGGCAACTAAGGGAGATGAATGACTTCGTAGCTCGAGCGATGGAGCGCTTGCCCGAGCTGAAGACAAAGGCACCCTCGAGCCCTGGCCAGGGCATTGGAGGACAATGACTAGGAAAGGTAACTGAAACAACCGCAGCACCTGCTTCTCCTTGCAGAGAGCAGAACAGTGGGCGGTCAAAGCCACTTATCCCTTCACCGACAGGGGACCGAGCTGCTTCTGAGGACACGGGAGGCTTCCTAACCCTTAGTGGGAAGGCTGGCCCACCCGAACTTGGAGGTACGGTGATACCAATGATTTCGTTACCCAAGCTCATTGTGGCAGGAGCGACACGGTCTTCAATCAAAAAGAAAAACTTTTAAGAGACTCCAAGAAAGGAAACAACACAAATCGAAGGACGGCAGAAAAGTTTGTCACAAAACTCCCATTTCCTGTGTGAGCTAACCAAGGAGAATGAAAGATATTTTGTGCCCACAACCATGTATTGATCACATAGCACAGGAACACTACTCGATTTAGGGAGCGAGGCAACCCTCATCTCAGAGACCCTGTTCAGAAAGATCCAACTAGACAAGGGAAACTTGTGGAAGCCAAGCATTAAACCTTATGATGGAACGTTACAGGTTGTAGAAGGCAGTGATGTCACCATCAGAGGGATAATGAATATGCAAATACAGATAGGGAGACACAAACTCACGCACCCTGTACTCGCTGTGGCAGCCCAAACTTCACCTCTCATACTAGGGGTGACATCCTAAAGAGGATCTCCCCTCATGTGGATTGTGTGAACTACATTATCTGGACACAGGTAAAATACCCTATCAATCTAGCCAAGTCCAGGAACACACTCAACCCTACCAGAGTTCACTATATCGAGAAAACACCCTCTTATCCAGAGGTTATGTTTAGAAATAGTCAGAACCCTGAGATCACTGTTGTCACCTCTAAAAGTGACTCCAGTGACCACCAGCGACCCAACAAGGCTGTAATGATTAGATTAAGGGAAGACCAAAACTGGACCACAGAAATTGAGGGAGACCAGCTAAAATTCACTACAGCTGTTACAGAGTGCGAGACCACTTTCCCTAAAAACAAGGAGGGAAAAATAATGAAACCAATTGCTAATATCACTTCAACAGGAGACAGTTACTTTATACCTGTCAACCTGTGTGGCAATAGCAAACCCACCCTTGCCAAAATTGTAATAGATCAGGAACACAGTTACATTAGTGAGGATGCATTCAACACCCTACAAGAAACTGATGACTGTGTCTTTAAAAGTACACAAGGCAGAACCGCGACCGAACTAGATGGAGCACACAGTCATTTAACTGTCATTGGCAAAACCATGGTTAGGATACATGTAGGCTGCAAAAGATTACACCACATTTTGGGTAGTGTGTGGATCTGAATGTGGTTTGTATGTGGCAAATGACCTCCTCTACCCCTGGGCAGCCCTTACTGATTTAGCAAACCTAAAACAGTGGTCAAAGCTCGGTGAAGACCCTTGTACTTTTACAGATCTAAAAAGTGCTTCCAGAGCATCACAAACTTTACCTTATGCTGTCACTGTGCAGCTGAAGAAAGAAATGACTTTGCCTGCATTAACGCAAAACTGCTGTCTCCCTTCAATGGTGAAGAAGGGTCAGAACAGTGGTACACAACATCATGTGATTAACCTACACAACAATGTTAGAGCCATGGGATTAGTGACACAACTCACACCTTTAGGTAACATTGAAAAGGGTTTCACTGTCATCATAGTGGATAACGTAAGCACTCATGACATCACATTACCCCAGGGTTTTGTAGTGGGAACTGCTATACACCACAATTACCATACCTCAGACCTGTATGATTACGTCATAGATGTTACACCAGAAATGCTTAAGGAGGACACATACATTGCTAGCGTGACGTCCAAACCAGAAGACAAATGCACCATGACATCACTCTACCCTCACAAAACCCCTAGGGAAAGTGACATAAAATACACGCAGGAAAGGGAGGAATTACTGTTCACAATGAACCTACCCACTGGTTTTGAGAGAGAATATGAACAAATTACATTCTTGTCCCATAACTGAAAAAGTAGAGCCACAGTGTGAGGTAGCCATACCAGAGGTGTACTATGGCTTCCACCAGCAACTGCAAGCACAGATGGACAAGGCATCAGGGTGTAATAATGATACAGAAAGACAGAAGCTGCATGCAGTGCTCTTGGAATTCAGGAACTAAAAAGCACCGAATCTAATAAACACATAGCTGAAATCAGGCATGTTCTTACACAGCTGAAAAAGGCAGGTGCAAAAGGAGCCAAGAAGAAGGCACAATGGGGCAGAACCCGAGTAGATTTTCTAGGACATGAAGTCACTCCCTTAGGACTGAACCCACAGAAAAAGAAAATCAAGGCGCTATTAAACTTATAGGCGCCCAATACTATAAAAGATGTACGAAGCCTTTTCAGGCCTAGCTAATTATAGCCGGCACCTTATCCCAAATTATGCCAACATTACTACTCCCTTGGTTAAGTTACTGAAAAAGAATGTAGAATGGGAGTAGGGCACTGAACAAAACCAGGCCATGGTCACCCTGATCAAGTGTATTACACATGTGCCCAGCTTAGTGTACCCCGTCCCAGGAGACCATTTCTATATTGAAGTAGGTTACTCTGAAACACGCATAACTGCAGCACTTTTCCAGAAACTAGAGAAGAAAACTAATGTCATAGCTTATGCTAGTAAGGGACTGTCAGATGTAGAGGTAAAATGTTATCCTTGCGAAAAAACACTGTTAGCCGCTGTATGGGCAGTGCAGCATTTTAGACCTTACGTATAAGCAGAGAAGGTTGTGGTCGAGGCTAGCCACCAATCCATACAACTCCTGCAGGAACACAGAATAAGAGAAGGGCCCTCTCTAGTTCCCGAATTACGTCTTGAATGATAACAATGCAAGGACTACCTCTAGAAGTACATTACCGACATGACAGAAAATACCCATTAGCACAGGGAATAGCAGACCTACACCAGTGTGAAGAGGAGATTACCACCATAACCCAAGAGGGGGCGGGGGACATAGAACCCAAAAATCACCTGCCCTGCCATGAAAAGGAATGCCAAAGCTTATCCACTGTATATGTAGATGGGTGCTCCTTCAAGGCACCTCCATCACACGCCCAAGAATATTTAGCAGGAACAGGGAATGTATGGGCCAATGATTACCCCAGCATACCCATCTGTAAGGACATAGGATCAAGCAAGAGCCGGACAGCAGAACTAGCTGCCGCTTACAATGCATCCCTAGAAACCACAAACAATGAGCTACACCAGATTGTCATTAAAAACTGATTCCTCCTATGTGTATGAAGGTTTCACCAAAAACGTACCCTCGTGGAAACAAAATAATATGTTAGGTGCTAACCGCGAACCCTTAGCCCATGCTACTCTCATAAGGGCTATAGACAATCTAGCCATTGATAACAACGTCACCAGAGACCACGTGACCATGCTGTGAGGAGCAGACGTGTGCTGCCGAGCTCCGCTCCTCCGGACTTCAATATTCGTTTAAATATCCGTTAAATCTCAAATTTCGATTGAAACCCTTCTGAATACAGCACCGAGAATACTTACCGGTCAAAGTATGACGGGAAGCGGCAAGGGGAAACAGAAAAAGATTGACTTTCCAGCAAGCGGGAAGATCGCAGCGAAGCAGCCCCCCTCCCCCAAGCTGGTACAGGAGGCGACTGGGAAGGAGATGGCGGGTTCCTCGGAAACTGCTGATAATATGCTGGCAAAGGTTCTTTTGGAACTACAGACAGTCCGGGCTGAAGTCTCTACTAGATCAGATCGCATAAAACAGAAAATGGATCTTTTTCAAAACCGCATGACTGCGGTGGATGAGCGCCTTAAGCAGCTTGAAGATCGGGTCTCTCAGATTGAAGACAGAGCGACCCCACGAGAGCGCCTGGTATCCGAGAATACACTTCAGATTCAGCGCCTTGCAGATGCCCAAGATGTGCAAGAAAATCAAGACCGCCGGAATAATGTGAGACTGGTCGGGCTTGCAGAAGGTACAGAGAGGGGCCGACCGACTGAATATTTTGAGAAACTACTGCAGCAATTATTTCCCGAAGCCACATTTACAAAATTCTTCTCCATTGTAAGGGCACATCGGACATTAGGTCCCATACCGGTACCGGGTGCACCACCGCGTGCAGTGCTGATAAAATTCCTGCACTTTCAAGACAGGGATAGATTACTGGAAGCGGCTCGAAAGGTAGGTGAAGTTAGACATCAAAATATGTCTCTGCACTTCTACCAGGATTTTTCAATTGCGGTTCAGACAAGCAGATGGAAATTCGATCACGTTAAAGCCATCCTGAGGAAGTATGAACTTAAATATGCCATGCTATTTCCAGCCCGACTACGCTTTGACATAACGGGAAAGTGCACTTTTTCACAGATGCGGAGGCGGCAAGTAATTATCTTGAAGGTTTGCCTGGCGGCTCCCCGCGCGCACCACGAGCTTCACAGCGGAGAGGGAAGATGGTGCAAGAAACCCGACATGCGGTCACTGCTGGAGCCCTGAATGCAGCCGGCGAGAGTGAGCAGAGTCAGGAACCGCCGGCTAACATGGAAGAAAACGATTGAAGATGCTGGCCCCGGAAGGTTGTTTTGAAACGAGGATTTTTTGAAATAAGCTGTGTATGTGTCATGGCTCAACCTGGTAATGTGAATGAATTTTTTATTATTTTGGTCCGCCGACTTGGAGAGGTACTGAACTGGGGGCGCTGCGCGCGCTGAAGTTGCGCTTGATTTCCAACGTGCTGAGCTGATGAAATGTTTAATTGGCTGTTGGCACTCTGCCTCAGACTCCCTTTTTCAATTATATTCTGTACTGAATACCGTTGGCATTACTTTTTCGCAAAATGGCGTATGCCGCATGGCATACGGGGCTCTGGCACAGCCCCCCTCCTTCTTGGTGGTGGCATGAGGGGCATGGAATGGTCCAACTAATCAAATGTTCACGAGGGAGGGGGAGTCCAGATAAACACCTTTCTGAGTGTTGCACTGCTAATGATACATGCCGAATATTGACAATGGACTGTCCCTGTGCAAGAGATACTTTCGTGAATTGCTCAGGGTGAGCTGACAGCACCATCTGCTGTCTTTTTCGACTCAATACAAACACTCATCTGACAAAGAGAAGCATTGTCCGGAGGGGGGACTCGTCACAGTGTGGTTCAGTGGATCTGATAACAGTCAAATGGAGATGTGCGCAAATGGGCGTACTAAGAAAGTTTTTGAGTTTGGGTTTACTGTTATAGCGGTTGTTTGTTGTTGGGGTAAATTAAGTTTTGGAAGCGTACTACAAAGTTGCTTTCACAGTACTCGAGTGAACAGGTGTAAGCTCCCAAAGGTTGTGTTTATCTTTCAGGATTCAGACTGGCGAGTGCATGTTGTGACTGAGATGAGTATGTTTACTAGCACTGCCTTTCCAAGTGAATACAATTGCAAGCGAATATATAAACAATATGTAAACAGATGGCAATGAATGAGATAAGCAGAAAGAATGAAGGGTTCCAGATCAAAATACTGTCATGGAACGTAAATGGTATTAATTCCAAAGATAAGAGAACAGTTGTGATGAGGCAATGTGCGGCGTTGAAGGCTGATATTATTTGCCTCCAAGAAACGGACCTGAATAATATAGATGCCGCTGCACTTGCCAAGGTACACGGTTATGTGTCATACCATTCGACGTTTCATAAGGGTTGTAGAGGGACTGCAGTTATGATCAGGCAAAGTTTACCACATAGAGTGCTTGACTCCAGACTAACCAGAGATGGGCGGATAGCTTCTGTACTTATCACTATATTAGGGCGCGCTTGTGTGGTCCTGTCATTATATGGCCCGACTCCCCCGTCAACGATTTTTGTTGACACTATTTTTGGAATTTTAGGGAAATGGGCGGCATTGCCATGGGTAATTGCAGAGATTACAATTTTGTTACTGATATGGTCAAAGACAGATCCTCAAAAAACTATAAGACACCCTCAAAATGCGCCTATAAAACTATGGAGTATATGGATCTTTACGAGGTAGCGGATGTTTGGCGAGTTCTTAATCCTGATACTCCAGGTTACACATTTTTCTCAGCAGTTCATGACAGCTTTTCACGTATTGACAGAATGTTAGTGTCCACATCTCTTTTTCCATGGGTGCGTGAGATCGTGACATTACCCAAAACCACATCTGATCACAATGCTTTGAGTCTCACTATTATTTGGTCTCCACAATATCACAAACTGGCGAAATGGTCTTTCAACGCTGCCTTAATCTCTGACCCAGCCACTGAAAGGGACATTCAGACCTTTATCCAACACTTCCTACAAGACAACAACACACAGGACACGAGTGCGGCAATTCGATGGGAGGCATTTATTAAGAGGTTTTGTGGCGAACCTTGAAGGAGGAATCAGGAAAACACTCAGGAGGCAATTGACATGCTCCTCAGAGTTGTTACGTGACTTAGAGCACACTCATGAATCAAATGCTAGTAGGGAGACATTAATTGCGGTACAAACACAACGGGAGAAACACAAAGCCTTACTAACAGAAGAACACAAATTTCTTCAAAAACGCACACTTGCTCTGGCGTACTGGCAGAATGACAGGCCTTCTTGCTCGACTACTGGCACAAGAACGCACTCCCACTATTATATCTGAATTAGAACGCACTGACTCCTCAGTAGCTACAGATCCAACTGAAATTATTCAAATGCTGCACAATCATTTAGGGACATTATATCGCGAGAACTCACGTTTAGATCATTCAGAGATTGATGAATATATTGCAGGGATTCCACTCTCTAGTCTCACTGACAAACAGCACACATTACTTAATTCCCCCATTATGGTGGAAGATATAGCACAAGCGATCAAGAAGCTCAAGCTAAATAAGGCACCCGGGCATGATAGCATAAACGCAGAATTTTATAAGCATTATTCTACTGATATTAGCCCGTGGCTCCTCGAAGTATACAATGAGGCATTTGAAGTTGGGGAATTCACGGGCAGACTAAACGAAGCTAGGATTCTTTAATTATTCAAAGCTAGAGGGAAGAAAGAGAACAAAGATGATTATAGGCCATTATCACTTATCAACTGCGATCTCAAGATACTAGCAACTATTTTAGCGAAGCGTTTACTTGCTGTCCTCCCAGATGTTATAAGTCCAGATCAAAATGGGTTTGTCCCACACAGAGCCACGAGCAATGCGATTAGGCGAGTTATGAATTGTATGGCAGTAGCTGAAAACAACCCAAAAATGGCCATGGTGGCATTTGATGCCTATAAGGCTTTTGACACCATCAACTGGGAATACCTTTTTGCAGTGCTAAAACGCATGAATATGGGAGATGTTTTCGTAAAATGGGTCAAAATTCTGTATATGAACCCCAAAGTCAGAGTAATGGTCAATGAGACATACTCAGAGTTAATCACTTTAGAGCGGGGCACACTGCAGGGATGCCCACTGTCGGCGATGCTTTTTGCAATTGGCATGGAACCCTTACTTGCAAGACTGACAGCTGAGTTCCCAAGAGTGGGTATTAAGGTGGGGCCTTGCTCCACTCTGGCGGTTGCCTACGCTGATGATTTAATTATTACACTAAATGACCCACAAAGTCAGCTAAAGCCGATACTAGAACTTCTGGAGCATCATGGTATTTATTCAGGGTTCCAAATTAATTGGAAGAAATCACTTTATTTTCCCTATGGTGATCACGCCCCGTTAACATCACCGGATGGTCGCCTATGCACTCAATTAACTCCTTTTAGATATCTGGGCATAATGTTGGCACGTTCTAAGAACGAGATGTATACACATAATTATACGGCCCTTCTTTCATATTTAGACAGTAAATTAACTTCCTGGGACAGGCTCCCGTTATCCCTTGCGGGCCGCATTGCCTCCATTAAAATGACGATTCTGCCAAAATTCCTGTATATTTTCAATAACGTTCCCTTATTTGCTCCCACCAGCTACTTTACTCAAATACGGAGCAAAATTATTAGTTTTACATGGGGCCATAAACAATCAAGAATCGCACACACCACACTTACGAAGCCATACGCCGATGGAGGGTTTCAGCTGCCAGACTTGCACATATACTATAAAGCGGCTCAGATATCCCATGCTATCAGATGGCTGGAGCTCACCACAAATGACCCTGCAGTACAAATGGAACGCACTTGGTTTCCCAGATTTAAAGCAGAACAGCTGTTGGTAGATCCCAGACACCCAAGTACAAACAGACAAGGCCCTGCGAATGTTAGTCTGACCATATGGAGGAAAGTAAATCAAATTATCTCACATGGCAGTATGTACAGCGAATATTTATCGCTATGGGATGTTTCTATTCATAGCCCTAAATTTACTGAAAAGCTTTTTGGCAGATGGGTTGAACACGGTGTACTCACTTTGGAAGATATATACGAAGCAGGAAGATTAATGAACGATAAGGATGTTGTGGATTTAGCTGGAGGGGGAGTGGGGACCCAGATGCTGTGGTACAATTTGAAACATGAACTAACTAAGAGATGGCCAGAAACTCCGGTTGAACCAGAACCTAATCCCCTACTCACATACACTTTAACTAATATTGGTGGCAGTCACCACATATCTGAAATTTATAAGATCCTAAGAGCTGCATTGAATAAAAGCCCGGAGAAACTTAAAGCGAAATGGGAAAGATTGTTGAATCATGAAATAGATGACACAGATTGGGCGATGCTTTGCTACACCACAAAAACGGTTGCATTTACAATGCGCTTAAGACTTGTCCATTACAGATACCTTACACTCTCATATTTAACGCCAAGTAGGTTGAACAAGATACATCATAGAGAAGATTTCGCATGTAACAGGTGTCAGGACACTGAAGCATATATGATTCATATGACACATGACTGTGTCAAACTGCACACATTCTGGACTGATGCCATGACTGTCATCTTGAGGGTATGTGACACCATAATCACTGATACACATGATGTGATATATTTACTAGTTCTTCCACAGATGGGAAGGGAAGCAGAACGATGGGCTAAACTGGCTATAACAGCTGCAAAATTAATTGTGGCCAGATATTGGTTGAAAAACAAAGCACCAAGTATGTTTGAGTGGTTCAGATTTATGAAATTTTGTGTCTGAGATTATGTCCAAACCACAGTTACCCAAAAGCATCTGGAATTTGTTTCGTAACTACCGTATTATGGCAGAATCCGGGGATATGATTGACTCAGAATGATAGGATAACTACATGTTATATGAATGTGGGCTTGCAACAAAGGAATCTAAGGGAGGTGTCGAACTGTTCGAGGGATATAGGAACCATTGGGATGGGGATGTTGGTTTGTTTATTTTTTTATTTTTATTTACTAAATTAATGTTAAAGTGCCACAGGAGCTACACTTTGTTTGGGATATGAAGTCAAGTTCTAAATGAAACACACTCACAATTAGGACATGACATTTATATTTAAACCTCGTCATTGTTTGATAGACGTTTGTGAAACTGAGCTTGTTATCACTTCTAACTTGTTTTTTCTCTTAAATTGAGGAATGATGAATTTATGAATTGTAAACTGTGAATGCTATTGAGTACAATTGTTTCCTTTTGTTTGTTGTATTACTGAAAATTAATAAAAACAAATAAAAAAAAAAAAAGATAATGACGTCACCGTCTATTGGCAAAAAGTAACCGGACACTCTTTAGTCCCCGGACCAGATAAGGATGGCAATGACGAAGCAGACAGAATGGCCAACCTGGGGGCTCTAAAGAGGGAGCCATGGGACATTAGTGACCTTTTACCCCAAACTGTAGCGATTACTATAAGACAGCAGACCGCTAACCTTATGAAGGAGGCAGCTGTCAAATAGTCCAGCGGCCCACCAAACCCTGATCTAATCACTTCACAACAAGAAAACCCTCAAATAGGCCCATTTAGAGCACATATAGCCGACCCGGCTACATACCCTTTAACCTCTGAA
>JAVXUN010048788.1:0-10778 GCA_035591995.1 Stereochilus marginatus | reverse complement strand
GCTGGGTATCACCAGATACCCCTTCACCGTGACTCCCGATACATAACTACCTTCTCCTCTCACATTGGGCTCCGCCGGTACCGGCGTTTGAACTTTGGAATAAACTCTGCTGCTGAAGTATTCCAAAATGCAATTCGCTCTGTAATTCAAGATCTCCCAGGAGTCATCAATGTGAGCGATGATATTCTTGTGCATGCCACGTCCGAGGAAGAGCACCTTGTGCGGCTAACTGCAGCACTAGACCGCCTGGAGCAGCAAGGTTTCACCCTTCATCGCGACAAGTGTGAATTCGGCAAGACTGAACTGGAATTCTTCGGGTATGTCTTCAACGCTGATGGTGTGTCCGCGGACCCGAAGAAAGTCCAAGATGTCAAGACTGCACCTCCGCCCACCTCAGCTGGGGCTGTCAGAAGCTTCCTCGGCATGGCGAATTACTGCGGACGCTTCATCCCGCACCTCGCTTCTGTCTCTGAGCCTTTGCGACGCCTCACCAAGTCATCCACGCAGTGGGTGTGGTCTCCCGAGTGCCAACAGGCGTTTCAGTGCATTAAGGACAGCCTCTCCACAGAGACCACCCTTGCCTACTTCAGCACAGACCGAAAGACTGAGTTACTGGTGGACGCAAGCCCCGTAGGTCTTGGTGCTGTGCTCACTCAACGCAATGAACACAACGAAGTGGTCCCTCTCGCATATGCGAGCCGTGCTCTGACAGACGTGGAGACGCGCTACTCTCAAATAGAAAAAGAGGCGATCGCTGTGCTGTGGGGCTGCAGACATTTCCATCTATATCTGTACGGCCAGCACTTCACCGTCTTCACAGACCACAAGCCTCTAGTCCCCATCTTTGCTGGCTCAGCCCCGCACCCCCCTGCCAGGATAGAGAAATGGCTCCTCCAACTGCAACTTTACTCATTCGACCTGGCCTACCGGGCTGGCTATGACAACCCGGCAGATTTCCTGTCTCGCCACCCACGCCCAGCAACACCGGCGGAGTCAGCAGAGGCAACTGCAACCGAAGCTCATGTCTGTGCCGTCCTTGACCTGGCCCTGCCCAGGAGCCTGACTGTGCACGATGTTGCTGAGGCCAGCAAAGCGGACCGATGCATCAGGCATGCAATCCACACCGTCTTGTCCAATGACTGGAAGTCCTTCCTCAGCACAGGAGGGCCGTGGTCCCCTGAAGAAAAGGACAGACTCTCCAGAATGTTCTCCGTCAGACATGACCTGTGCGTGTCGGACAGTAGCCTTCTCATGCGAGGGAGCCTCCTGGTGATCCCAGAGCCTCTGATAGATCGCCTACTAATGCTCGCTCACGAAGGTCACCAGGGGATCTCAAAGACGACTGCCAGGCTGCGGAAAAGATTCTGGTTCCCCAGGCTACAGCAGAGAGTGTCTGATCTCGTCTCCACCTGCAACCTCTGCACCGCGAACAGCAACCAGCCTGACCCAGTGCCATTGCTCACTCCCGTGAGGAGTGCCCTACCATGGGAATCTATCAGCGTGGACTTCTGCACTATCGCTGAATCACAATATCTATTGGTCGCTCTAGATGAGTTCTCCCGTTTTCCAGAAGTGGAATTTGTCCAGAGCACCTCAGCAAAATGTACCATCGCGGCTCTGGAAAAGATGTTCGCCTGCCACGGGCTACCTGCGACCCTCCGGAGCGACAATGGGCCGCCCTTCCAGAGCTCAGACTTCAAGCAATTCCTCCGAGTTCACCAGATAGCGCACCACAAAATAACACCCTTATGGCCTCAAGCCAACGGGGATGTGGAGAGATTCATGCGATCCTTGAACAAGGTCATTCGCATTGCCCGGGATCAAAAGGCTGACTGGCTGATGGAGGTATACCGTTTCTTAAGGAACTACCGCCTCACCCCGCACTCCTCCACGGACGTCGCCCCGGCGTCCCTGTTGTTCAACAGGCCTATGCATGACACTCTCCCCGGAGCCGTCCTCCCTGAAAGTGCCTCCTTTGACTCCCAAGAGGCCGAAGAAAGAAGGAAAATAAGAAATGACCGAGTAAGCAAGAGAAGAGGAGCTCGCCACCCAAATATACAACTCGGTGACTCTGTGCTAGTGAAAAACCGCCACCCAGGGATGAAGTCCTTATTGCCATTTGAAAGTGCACCCTGGACAGTCGTTGAAATGAAAGGGTCTCTCATTGTAGCGGCAAAAGGGAATGAACAAGTTTGCAGAAACGCATCCTTCTTCAGGAAGACCGCCCCTCAAATGTGGCGCCCTGCTAGCATGTTTCAAAGTAGCGTCGACTATGAATCCAATGAAGAAGACACCGATGATCCAGCAACTGTGCATCCAAGCCCTATTCCTGCCTCTGCAGTTCCGACGGACACCAGCTCAAGCCCACTGGTAGTCCAGAGAAGCGACCAGGGAGACCCTACCACTCCCAGAAGCCCTCCTCAAGTAAGTGAAGCAGGGTCCCCTGTAAGAGAGAACGATCGATACAATTTGCGAAGAAACCCAGCCCCGTCATGCAGACTGAAAGACTATGTGAGTCATTGACTTTGTCTTTTCGTCATTGTTGGGAGGGATGTTACATCCGGTCCAGGCACCGGAAGGTCCCGAGGGGACGAGTTAGATAGCAACACACACACACGCATCCATCCAATGGGATCACAGGGTTGCGCCCATGTGATCCCATGAGTCAATAAAGAGAGGGCCCCCGCGCACGTGCGGGACACTCGCCCGGAAAGCACCTGAGGCTCCGTGTGCTATTATTTGTAGATCTAACACTGGCGACGAGAGGGTACCGGCGCGGCCTGCTCCCGCCGGACGCCACCCACTCGCCTGCGCACCGCCCGCCTCCTGCTGTGTGCGTGTGCTCGGGCTGCACACACGGTGTGAGCCGCCGCTCCCGTGTTGCGCCCCGAGGTCGAGCCGACGCTCCCTCCCCATGCTGCCTGACGCGGTGTGAGCCGTGCTCCCGCAATTGGCCCACGTGGTGGAGCCGCCGCTCCCACGTCCTTCAGACGCCGCGGTGTGAGCCGTCGCTCCCGCGCAGAAGACCGTGAGGTGGAGCCGCCGCTCCCTCGCTCCGGCCTGCTGCTGCCTGGCCACCGCTGACTCAACGCCCGGAGGCGCCGAGCGTTCCTGCAGCCCTGCGCCCTCCACGTGCTGCGCCTGTGCTGCGTGCAATTCCGGACACGCCCACAAGTTCCCTACCGTGTGTTGAGCAGTGGAGCTCTTGCTGCCACGTGGCTGCTGCGTGCCGGCGTGCACCCCGCAGAGGTACTCCACGGGACAATGAGGCTACGTGTTGCCTAGGACATACACCCCATGTGTGTACTCTGCCACTGTGCCACCCTCCTGCCCAAACCGGGACTTCCACTTATTGACTGCATCCCACTAAAATTACACTGGGACTGTGCTAATTCCCTGGTCACACTGCTGCCAATCCTCTATATTCTCATTGTGTGACACACCAACTGGTGTTGTGTCTTCCCCTTGTTGGGGCTGAAAAGTTTGTGACACTGTGCGCCCACAGCGGCACCCTGGTTGCTGCTCTCCTGCAGGCATGAGTGACGACGATGCCGCACGGCGCGCTGCTCCTACAGCCCCTCCTGCACCCTCTAAGACTTCCCACAGAGAGGGGTCATTGCGGCCTTTCGCCGTTTATGAAGATGCCTCCTCCATTGGGGCACGTTGGCTCCTGTGGATCCAGCATCTAGAGCTGTATCTTCGCCTCGAGCACATCGATGACGCCAGAGAAAAGAGAGACACCCTTCTTTTCCACGTTGGAGAAGATGCACGTCGTCTGTTTAATTCCCTGCCCAACACAGGCCCTGATGACAACTACGACATGGCTAAAGCAGCGTTTGAAAACCACTTTCTGCCACAAGTGAACCCAGACTATGAGGATTTCAAGCTTCGCCAGCTCATGCAACGCAAGAACGAATCTATTGACTCCTTCCATGCCCGCATCCGTGAAGCCTCAAGAGCATGCGTGTATGCTGACGTGGAGCAGATCGTCCGCTCCCAAATCATCTACGGCATAAGCTCAGAGAAATTGCGGCGCCAAATCATGGCTGAACCAGGCATTGCCCTGCAGAAAATGCTTGAACTCGGCAGGCAGCGCGAATTGGCTGACTCCAGAGCCTCCACTATTGAGACTGCATTACGGAAGGTGAAGATCGAACGCCAATCGCCCACGAGGGCAGACACTGCCTCTGTTGCAGCTGTGCAAAAGAAACCTCCATGGAAGCCACGTCAACGTGATGACTCCCGGTACCAGAGGCCTCCGCCGCCCTCAGAACCCCGGAAGCCTTCCAACTGTGCCCTCTGCGGCTATAGATGGCACCCACGAGACAAGTGCCCTGCGCAAGGGCAGGAGTGCGCCAACTGTGGTAAGATGAATCACTATGCGGTGGTGTGTCAGTCCAGAGATGACCCTCAGAGGCCGCCCACTGCTCCCCGGCGTCCACGGCTCCGTACCCGCAGGACTGCCCGGCAGATCCAGGATGCTGCAGCTGAGGCCCTGGACGATGAATACTACTCCTCCGAAGATGACTGTGAGGAGGATGCCGCTGGCTCTCAACCAGACCCGGCCAACCAGAAGTGTGCCAAAGTCACAAGCATCACTCGCTTTGCAAAGATTCGTCTTGTTTCGTCCATTGACCAAAAGTCCCAACAGAAGACTCGGAGGTTCAGACCGCGATGCTCCATCAAACTGGACAATTGCACTCAGCTAGTGACCGTGGACACCGGAGCCGCAGTGAACGTGATCTCACACAAGACGTTCCTGAGCCTGACACCACGCCCTCAGCTACTCCCGCCCACAGTCATCCTGCTGGCGTATGGGAGCAAATCTCCCCTTCCGGTGATTGGTACGTTCAAATCTACCGCCTCCTATGGGGATCACCAGGTCTCAGCCAGGTTCCACGTGGTCAAAAAGGACACTGAAACACTCCTGGGGTGCAGGTCCGCCATCAAGCTGCAAATTGTGAAATTTGCCTTCGGAATCCACGAACAATCGATCGCCGACCTCTTACAGAAGCACCCGAAGCTGTTTGAAGGCATCGGCTGCCGGAGAGGGCCACCAGTGCGTCTCCACATAGACCCGAATGTCACTCCCACAGCCGACAGACACCGCAGGATTCCCTTCCACCAGAGGGAAAAAGTGCGGACAGAACTGGAAGCCCTAGAAGCACAGGGAATAATTGAGAAGGTCAAAGGCCCCACTCCCTGGGTCTCTCCCATGGTTGTGGCACCCAAGCCCAAACAGCCCGAAAACGTCCGCATCTGTGTGGACATGAGGAAACCAAACGTGGCCATCAAAAGAGAGAGGCACATCACCCCCACTCTTGACGACATACTGGCTGACCTCAATGGCTCCAAAGTGTTCTCCAAGCTGGACCTTCGAGCTGGGTATCACCAGATACCCCTCCACCGCGACTCCCGGTACATAACAACCTTCTCGTCCCACATTGGGCTCCGCCGATATCGGCGCTTGAACTTTGGGATCAACTCAGCTGCCGAAGTGTTCCAGAACGCAATACGGTCTGTGATCCAAGACCTCCCCGGAGTCATAAACGTGAGCGATGACATTTTGGTGCACGCCACATCTGAAGAAGAGCACCTTGTGAGGCTGACTGCAGCTCTGGAACGACTAGAACAACAAGGGTTCACTCTTCATCGCGACAAGTGTGAGTTCGGCAAGACAGAATTGGAGTTCTTTGGGTATGTCTTCAACGCTGATGGAGTATCCGCAGACCCAAAGAAAGTCCGAGATGTAAAAACTGCGCCTCCACCCACCTCTGCTGGGGCCGTCAGGAGCTTCCTCGGAATGGCAAACTACTGTGGACGCTTCATTCCCCACCTCGCCTCAGTCTCTGAGCCTTTGCGCCGCCTCACCAAAGCGTCCACACAATGGGTCTGGTCCCCTGAATGTCAGCAAGCTTTTCAATGTATAAAGGACAGCCTCTCTACCGAAACAACCCTGGCTTATTTCAGCACGGACAGAAAAACTGAACTGCTGGTGGACGCCAGCCCCGTGGGGCTTGGCGCCCTGCTCACTCAGCGCAACGAGCACAACGAAGTTGTTCCTCTCGCCTATGCCAGCCGTGCTCTGACAGATGTGGAAACACGCTACTCACAGATAGAAAAAGAAGCAAGCGCTGTGTTGTGGGGCTGTAAGCATTTCCACCTGTATCTTTACGGCCAACGCTTCACCGTCTTCACAGACCACAAGCCTCTGGTCCCCATTTTTGCTGGCTCGGCTCCCCATCCCCCAGCCCGCATAGAGAAATGGCTCCTTCAACTGCAGCTTTATTCCTTCGACCTGTCCTACCGTGCTGGCCACGACAACCCCGCTGATTTTTTGTCTCGTCACCCACGCCCTGCGACCCCGTCAGAGTCCATCGAGGCCGCAGCAACGGAGGCTCATGTCTGCTCCGTCCTAGAACTAGCCATGCCCAAAAGCCTGACTGTGCGAGATGTCACTGAAGCCAGTGAAGCAGACCGGTGCGTCCAACACGCCATCCGCACCGTTCTGGCCAATGACTGGAAATCTTTCCTCAGCACTGGAGGGCCGTGGTCCCCGGAAGAAAAAGACAGACTGTCATGATTTTTCTCTGTCAGACATGATCTCTGTGTGTCTAATGGCTCCATCCTCATGCGTGGCAGCCTCCTGGTGATTCCCGAGCCGCTGATAGACCGTTTGCTCGTTCTTGCCCACGAGGGCCACCAGGGGATCTCGAAGACAACTGCCAGACTGCGGAGAAGATTTTGGTTTCCCAGGTTGCAGGAGAGGGTGTCCACTCTTGTCTCGGCATGCAACCTGTGCACCGCCAACAGCAACCAGCCTAGCCCAGTACCCCTGCTCACCCCCGCGAGGAGTGCCCTGCCATGGGAGTCCATAAGTGTGGATTTCTGCACCGTCACCGAGTCACAGTACCTCTTGGTTGCGCTGGACGAATTCTCCCGTTTTCCTGAAGTAGAATTCGTCCAAAGCACGTCAGCGAAATCGACCATCTCAGCCCTGGAGAAGATGTTTGCCTGCCATGGGCTGCCCGCAAGCATACGAAGTGACAATGGGCCCCCATTTCAGAGCTCGGAGTTTAGAGAGTTCCTCCAGAATCACCAAATAGCGCATCACAAAATCACACCTCTATGGCCGCAAGCCAATGGAGATGTGGAAAGGTTCATGCGCTCTCTGAACAAAGTTATCCGCATTGCCCGAGACCAAAGGGCTGACTCGCTGACTGAGGTGTACCGATTTCTGAGAAACTACCGCCTCACCCCACATTCTTCCACGAATGTCACCCCAGCATCCCTCCTCTTCAATAGGCCGATGCATGACACCCTCCCAGGACCAGTCCTCCCAGAAGGCGCCTCGTTTGACACCCAAGAGGCTGAGGACAGAAGGAAAACTCGAAATGACAGAGTGAGCAAGAGAAGAGGAGCTCGCCAGCCAAACCTACAACTTGGCGATTCTGTACTAGTAAGAAACCGCCACCCGCGAATGAAGTCTTTACTGCCATTTGAGAGTGCACCCTGGACAGTAGTGGAGATGAAAGGGTCGCTCATCGTGGCTGCAAGAGGGAATGAGCAAGTCTGCCGGAATGCATCATTCTTCAGAAAGACTGCCATCCAGATGTGGCGCCCTGCTAGCATGCTTCGGAACGACACGGAATGTGTGTTAAGTGATGATGAGGTGGATGACCAAGTGGCCATGCCATCAGGCCCCGCTTCTACCTCTGAAGTTCCAGCAGACATCAGTTCGAGGTCTCCAGTTGTTCAGGGAAACGACCAGATAGACTTTGCCCCTCCAGAAAGTCCGCCTCAAGTGATTGATGAAAACTCACCTGTAAGAGTCAACGATCGTTACAACCTGCAAAGAAATCCGACCCCGTCATGTAGACTAAGAGACTATGTGCACCATTGACATTGCCTTTCATTGTTGTTGAGAGGGATGTTACATCCGGTTCCGATACCGGAAGATCCCGAGGGGACCCATGACCATGCAACACACACACACGCATTCATCCAATGGGATCTCATGGTTGTACCCATGTGATCCCATCAGTTAATAAATACGGGACCCCCGCGCACGTGCGGGATCTTTGCCCAGCACCTAATCCTGGCTCCGAGTGAGATTTGTGGCAGACATAACACTGGCGACGAGCGGGAACCGGTGAGGCCTGCCCCCACCGGACCCTACCCACTCGCCTGCACACCAACCGCCTCTTACCGCGTGGGTGTGCCCGGGCTGCGCACACGGTGTGAGCCGCCGCTCCCGTGCCTGGCCCCGAGGTTGAGCCGCCGCTCCCTCCCCATAACTGCTGCCGCGGTGTGAGCCGTCGCTCCCGCGATCCGACCCACGTGGTGGAGCCGCCGCTCCCACGTCCCGCGTGCCACTGCGGTGTGAGCCGTCGCTCCCGCGAACTGACCCACGAGGTGGAGCCGCCGCTCCCTCGTTCCTCCGTGCGGCTGCCGGTGTGCCTGTCTCTGGCGCCTGACCACGTGGGGTGAGCCGGCGCTACCCCGCCTTTCCTGTGGCGCTGTCCACACCTGCTACTGCTGCTGCAGCGCGGAAGAGAGCTGTCACTCTCACAGCCATGCCCACGAGAGGCTTGCAGTTTACGGAGAAGCGGAGCTCCTGCTCCTGTGTTGCTGCCGCGTGCCGGTGTGCACCCAGCGGACTGAGACCGGCTGAACCTCCCTGCACCGTGCTGTACCTGACTGTGACGCTGTGTAAGTACACTGTCGTGTGCACACCTCCAGCTGGATCCACCTTCCTCTGGTGTATGCATTTTAGGTGCAATAGAGACTGTGCTACTTTGCTTATCAGGTTGCTGCCATGGTTCTGGACTCTACCAAGAGAGGGCACCATCTGTTGTAGTGTCTTCACTTTTGTGCCAGCAGAAAAGTGTTTTGTCACTGTGCACGCGTATACCTTTAGCAACCTCCTCTCTGCTCTCCCACCATCATGAGTGATACTGACACCAGACAGCGGGCTGCACCTGCCGCACCTCCTGCGCTCTCCAGGACCTTGCATAGGGAGGGCTCGCTGAGGCCTTTTGCTGTCTATGAGGATGCCTCCTCCATTGGAGCACGCTGGCTCCTTTGGATCCAGCATCTAGAACTATACCTTCGTCTTGAACACATCGATGACGCCAGAGAAAAGAGGGACACCCTTCTTTTCCATGTTGGGGAAGATGCACGTCGTCTGTTCAACTCCCTGCCCAACACGGGCCCCGATGACAATTATGACATGGCAAAGGCAGCGTTCGAAAACCACTTTTTGCCACAAGTGAATCCTGACTACGAAGACTTCAAGCTTCGCCAACTCATGCAACGCAAGGATGAATCTATTGACTCTTTTCATGCACGCATCCGTGAAGCATCCAGAGCATGCGTGTATGCTGATGTGGAGCAGATTGTCCGTTCACAAATCATTTATGGCATCAACTCCGAGAAATTGCGACGCCAGATCATGGCAGAACCAGGTATCGCACTTCAAAAAATGCTTGAGCTTGGCAGACAACGCGAACTGGCTGATTCAAGAGCATCCACTATTGAAACAGCACTACGGAAAGTGAAGATTGAACGCCAGTCCCCCACCAGGACTGACGCTGCACCTGTTGCAGCCGTACAGAAAAGGACTCCGTGGAAGCCACGTCCCCGTGATGACCCACGGTATCAACGGCCTCCATCACAATCTGAGCCCCGAAAGCCAACCAACTGTGTCCTCTGCGGATACAGGTGGCACCCACGGGACAAGTGCCCTGCCCAAGGCCAAGAGTGCGCTAACTGTGGAAAAATGAACCACTACGCCGTAGTGTGCCAGTCCAGGGACGACCCTCAGAAACCACCAACTACTCCTCGACGTCCGCGGCTCCGCACCCGCCGAACCGCTCGGCAGATCCAGGATGCTGCTGCTGAGGCCCTTGATGATGACTACTACTCCTCTGAAGAAGAGTGTGAAGATGACACTTCTAGCTCTCAACCGGACCCGTCCGACCAGAAATGTGCCAAAGTTACTAGCATCACACGCTTTGCAAAGATACGCCTTGTCTCCTCTGTTGACCAGAAATCCTTACAGAAGACTCGCCGGTTCAGGCCAAGGTGTTCCATCAACTAAACAATTGTACTCAACTAGTGACTGTAGACACAGGTGCCGCAGTGAATGTCATCTCGAACAAAACATTCCAGAGTCTGACACCACGTCCTCAACTGCTCCCACCTACAGTCATTCTAATGGCATATGGAAGCAAATCACCACTTCCGGTGATTGGTACGTTCAAGTCTACCGCCTCCTATGGTGACCACCAAGTCTCAGCCAGATTTCATGTGGTCAACAAGGACACTGAAACCCTCCTAGGGTGCAGATCAGCCATAAAGCTACAAATAGTGAAGTTTGCATTCGGCATCCATGAACAATCCATCGCTGACCTGTTGCAGAACCATCCAAAGCTGTTCGAAGGAATCGGCTGCCGCAAAGGACCACCTGTGCGTCTCCACATAGACCCCAACGTCACACCCACAGCCGACAGACATCGCAGGATTCCCTTTCACCAAAGAGAAAAGGTGCAAGCGGAACTTGAAGCCCTGGAAGCACAAGGGATCATTGAAAAAGTCAAGGGCCCCACCCCATGGGTCTCTCCCATGGTTGTTGCACCCAAGCCCAAACAGCCCGACACCGTCCGCATCTGTGTGGATATGAGAAAGCCCAACACGGCTATCAAGAGAGAAAGGCACATCACCCCCACCCTTGACGACATACTAGCAGACCTCAATGGTTCCAAAGTGTTTTCTAA
>JAVXUN010047680.1:0-10780 GCA_035591995.1 Stereochilus marginatus | reverse complement strand
AAACTTTCGGCGTGTATTTAACATCATTCGCGGCGCGAAGCGCCGCGAAGGACGTCGAAGGGCTGTTTGGGGCTGTTACTCTGCCCGGCCCTTGAGGATTCATTGTGCCTAGCTGCGCTCCGCCCCTCGAACGCCAAGGAGTGAACGCCGCGTTGGCGGGAGGAGCCGCTTTGTATTGGGCTCTATGGACTACAGCTGGAGGTATTGCCATCATTGGATAAAGACTGAGGTTTTAATTACATATGATACCTGAAGGGTATAATTTTTAAACAAACGTACTTCTTCTGTTTACTCTGCAGCGATTGCTGACTACGAATCCCAGAAAGCCTTTGTGTCCTGCATTACAGGCCATTCCAGCCCACTCCAGCCCGGATCTTGCGCCGGACAGCCCTAAACTTTCGGCGTGTATTTAACATCATTCGCGGCGCGAAGCGCCGCGAAGGACGTCGAAGGGCTGTTTGGGGCTGTTCGGGGCTGGATGGGGATGGATGTGGGTGGATGTGTGGATAACATTTCAAGCAGGTAACTCCTTTGAGAGCATTTTGCAAACGTATGTGAGCGTCTTTTTTCTTTTTTGATTTTGAAGTTGGGTTGTTTATACTTAATATGGCCAAACAAAGATCAATGGATGGCTACTTGAAAACATCGATTTCTGAGTTGGATAAACAACTAATGTCTACCATAAATAATATCGCGGACACAAAACAGCGGCTGGTTGCGGCGCAAGTGTTAAGCTGTGAGGGCGATGTTGATTTTCCAATTATTATCTCCCCAGAAACACAGAGCGAACACGCGGGGGTAAATAATGTGGCAAATGAGGCAAATGTCTTAAATGGTGCACGTAAAGGTGATTCTGTTGTAATCCCTCGCCCAGCTGGAGTGCCACGAGTGGCGGGCCATTTGGCGATTACATCACCGCTAACTATTGATAATACCCAGCCACCGTCTATTGCCCCTGGGACACTGATTCCGAGTATGCCCGTTGACAGGCTATCCCAGTCACCAGATTTGTTGAAAATAGCAGCAGATATTAGGGATGAAGTAGAATCTCTAAAAGCCCTAGAAAAAATTCGCCAGCCACAAAAAAGAAAGGGGAGGGCAGAAAAAGAACCTGAAGAACAACGAACAGCCAAAAAAGTAAAAAATGCTAAAAATAATGTGACAGAACTAAAGTCTGCTGTAGGAAAGCAGAATGACAACATAGATGGTAGTAATAGGGAACGTGGAGAATCTGATGTTGTGGCCAAATATATAGGTAACCCACCAAAAAAGCCAACCCCAATTACACTTCAACAAAAAGATCTAGAACATATTGTGGCTATGCTTATTTCCCTTGGGAAAGAGGTTATTGGGATTAGGGATAAGCTGGGTGCAATCGAGCAGAAATTTGAAGTCTTTGCTAAGGAAGTCAGTGTAGATCTTGAAAAACAAGCAAAGGCCTTTGACAAGCAGGCGGATGTTACCGCAAAGACACTTAAACAAATTCAATTGCTCCCAAATGCAAGAAATAATCCCTATAGGGAAAGTATTGTAACTAAACCGGGGGATCTATTGGAGAGCCCTATTGTACACCCTGTAATTACACCACCAGTAGGGAATATTATTGAAGATGGCCCCCCAACATTGGCCCCCAAAAAAATGCCATGTCACCCTAGCCAGCCCCCAAAAAATGGGCAAAGTGGCAAAATACCAGCGCTGCTGAAATTAAAAATCCCCCCAATAGTGAGACATTTTCCTCCTACCCTGGCACCAAATATTATTATTCTAGGGAATATCCCACGAATTAATAAAGGCATAGAGACTAAAAACTATTTAATGAAGAGGACCTTGGAACATCTAAATATGTGTAACATTAACTTTGTTAAGGATCACGACGTGGCTGACATTGTAAGAGCATCATGGATCGGTATAACGCCAAGAAAATGGGGTGGTGATTGTGTAGTACTGATGCTATCTAACGTACAAATGGTTAAAGATATACTGAATAGACTGTCGGGTATCCGGAATCCTTTGAGAGGTATCCCGATTTTACCCCTGGCCTATTTTTATCCAGGCGATCCTTTTAGGCCTTGTAGGCTCCCTGTAATTCCAGTGAATGAAACATCAAATAATTATATTCCGGCCCCCCAGCATGATGCCCAATACTCTCTGCGAAATGATGGTGCTAGATATTACCCTATGAGCAGGGAAGGTAATGCCTTATGTGAAGGGAGACAGTGCCAAGAACAGGCAGATAGACCTCCAGTAGATTTAATTAATTTATGGAGCAGCAACGAGGATAATTTTGTACACGCAAACAGATTTGAGATATTGTCTGGTCTAGCTGATAATGATTGACTGTATGAATGGCCGACTCATATGGCTCAGAGGGTGGAAGTTGTAGGCAACTTTTTTTTAAATACTATGGTGAAAGAAACAAAGGCAGAGAGAGTAGTAAGCCGACAAAACCCCTCTAGGGCAATTAAAGATACAATGGATGTAAAGACTAGTGCCCCTAAGAGTGGTGATGTGTTCTTAAAAAGCGGCAGGGAGGTGGTAGATCAAAAAATGTACCCTCTGTTTTATAAGAATAAAACCATGCAGCAGGGATTGGAACTAGTTTTGCAAGGAAATAGCATACAAAAAACCCTGTATGCTGGCGAATCTGTAAAGCCAACCCACAGTGAGCCAGACATGGTAAAATCCCTATTCTGGGCTTTAGCTTCTTGGAATATGGCCGGGTTTAGTAACACAGGCCATTCGATAGATATTATGAGGACGTGGGAAGGGCTGGACTTTATTCTTCTCCAAGAGACATGGGCAACGTCTGCCATGGATATAGCAGGGTATAAAGGCTATTTTGTGTGCGCCAAAAAGGATGGTCCAGGTCGTGCTCAAGGTGGGTTGGCTATTTTTGTAAAAAACACATTGTTAGCAGAACTTGTCTGTAAATATGAATCGTTCAATTATCTTATTGTAATACTTAAATGCTCACATAGGTATTTGTGTTTATGTTCTATTTATATCCGCCCCTGGATGGATGACATGGGAACTATTTTGGATTCAATTGCAGAGTTATTTGCGACAGTAATCCCGCCGCTATGCCTTGGTTCCACTCTGTATGTTTTAGGCGGTGACTTAAATGCGAAAATGAGTGAAGCATTGCTGAATAACCATGATGCAATTCAGGACGAAAGTTGGGGGATTGCTGATTTTAAGGGTGGGCCAAAACGAGCTGATAGACACGGAAAGTTGTTTTTTAAATTTTTGGAAGCTACAAGTATGAGATCGCTGAATGGCAGGTTCTGCTCAGACTCACCGGCTAGAAACACGCATAGTGGCCCCTATGGGCAGTCTATTATTGACTACGTTGCCATTAATGGCGATCACTGGGAGACCATCAAGGATTTTGAAATTCTGCCCGGCTATGGTAGCGATCACAATATTCTATTGGTAAAAATGGCAATTCCGCTTGATAACGCTGCTCCGGTTGGAATTGATAATGGTGCATTCCTCGGTCTAAGAGCAAATAGAAGGAAACTGCGGTGGGAGGTGGTCATGGATAGGGGCTATCTGAATGAATTTTTTAATTCAAATATTCAGCGTCTAGAAGCACTTGCGGTAGAAGTAAGTGCACCTAGCCGCTTGGACTTGGCAGCAATTGTATTGAATGAACTAGGACTCAGTTTGTCATCTGGTCTCCCTATAAAAACTAAAAAAAAGCCAGAGGGGAAGTCGTGGTTCTCTGAATCTTGTAGACTTGCCCAAAATGATTTGCAAGTAGCACTCTCAAAAAAGCCCTATGATCGCGATCTAATTAAACTTATGCGAAAAAAGTATAAGGAGTGCCAAAAGGAAGATAAGCATAAGGCAAAGCGGGCATTTTGGAGTGAGCTATTTGAAAACTCTAGCCGAGGTCAATCAAGATCTTTCTGGGAGATGATTAAGAAGGAAATCACGGGTAACTGTGTGAACAGAATAGATGATCCTGCGGTTCTGCCATTAGAGTGGGCCGAACATTTCTCAGAAGTCTATAAAGATCCCGGATTTGTAGGCCCCGATGAGATGATTTTGAACATAGATCATGTTAGGGCTTCTCCTGTTATTTTTACGTGTACCCAGGTGGGTAAAGCACTAGCTAAGCTATGCCCCAACAAAGCACCAGGGGTAGATAAGATCCCAGCGAATGTTTTTGTCTCAAACCCAGAGTTTTGGTCCCCTTTCCTGACAGGTTTTTTTAATGATATCCTTAAGACAGGAAGGATACCTGAGAATTGGAAAAGGTCGCAAATCTGCCCTATTTTCAAAAAGGGAGACAGGAGTTTGGCCATAAACTACCGTCCAATCTCTTTAATTTGCATCATTACAAAGATCTTTTGCTCAGTACTAGCAGGTATGCTGGAGGATTGGTCAACCGAGTATGCCCTAGTGTCTGATATGCAATTGGGCTTTAGAGTGGCCCAAGGTGCGAGAGAGCAGGTTTTCAACCTTAGCCAAATAATCTATAAGTATATCCAGAAGGGAGAGAAAATCTATGCTGGGTTTATGGACCTCAGGATGGCTTTTGACAATGTCAATAGGGCCATCCTGTGGTCCATACTGCGTGAGAAGGGTATACCAGTGGGTTTTGTCTCAATACTAGCCCAATTACATCAAGGCTTGACCGGCGAAGTACTGGTCGGAAACGGATGTTTCTTGTCCCCTTCGTTTCCCATGGACAAGGGGGTGCGCCAGGGGTGTACCCTGGCCCCCCTTTTGTTCAATATATATATTAATGGGATATTTGAGGCGCTAAAGGAAGGGGACCAGGACTCTCCAAAGGTAGCCGGTATTGCTGTCCCTTGCCTGCTCTATGCGGACGACTCAGTCCTTTTGTCTAGAACACCAACTGGTCTTACTGGCCTGTTAAATATTTATAATACTTTCATGACCAGTAGAAATCTAGCCCTTAATACTGGTAAATCTAAAATAATGATTTTTACAAAACATCCTAGTAGGACGCGGAAGTATGGGTTTCATCTGAATGGCGAAGAGATTGAGGTGGTGCCTAATTTTAACTACCTGGGTTGCCTGTTCTCGCAAAATTTAACATGGAACGCGATGATATCAGCAACAAGTACAAAAATGAAAATAGCAATGGGCCCCCTTATTAAACTGTTTTTTTCTTCTGATCTTAATTGTTTCCAGGAGGCCAAGAAAGTCTTTGAGGCCAAAGTTTTAGGAATTGCTCGATATCTGTCAGATATTTGGGGTTATGGCGGCATTGGCATGCTGGGGACAATTGAGCGACATTTTTATAAAAGTATTTTAAGACTTCCGCAGTGTTTGGCTGATAATTTGTTATATATTGAATGCGATTTTATTCCTATATGTTCTTTGTTGTCCTTGAATCCTGGTCTTTTCTTTTTAAAAATTTGTGGGCGCAAAGAATCTGATTTCACGAGGCGGGTCCTGTGTGATATTATGAACCACTCCTCTGCAGCCTATAATCCATGGATTAAGCATGTTAAAGGACTATTGAATAATTGGGATCTTGTTTTAGAGAATTGTATCTTGGCACCCCCGGCGGTAGCCGTTTGCAGATATATAAAAAACTCCTGTAAACTAAATCTGAGAGAGCAAATAAGGGATGCCACACATCATGAAATTGTTCGGTTATTAGACTTAGTCGGGCTCCCCCTGTATTTGACCCTACATGTTCCATCACATATACTTCCAATGCTGATAAAATTCAAATTGGGAAAACTAGCACCCATCAGTAATCCAAGATTCATGTATGGTAAAGGTAGGCAAATTGATCCCGAGTGCTACTGTGGTAACCCAAATGAGGACATGACGCACATTTTTGTTTTTTGTCCTTTGTATGCATTACCAAGGCAAAGACATTTGCTCCCATTATTTAAGGACTTAAATTATAAACAAGTAAATGTGTGTATGTTTAAAATTAGGATGCTTGAAGATGTTCTTACAGTTTTTTGTGTACAGGAGTTTTTTAAGGCACTAATAAGAATTAGAAAACAACTGCAACTTTTGCCATTATGATCCTTGTTGAATATTATGTAAATGGATCTAGTGAGAATTCAACATATGCATTGTTTAATATCTTTTGCACTTTATGGCCTCTGTACTTTATGCTGCTAATAATAGGTACTGTACGACTTCCATTTTGCACATTATGGTACTGTATGTTTGCTATTTTGCACTTTATGACTAGTTGATGCATTTTGTCTGAAGAACCAAATAATCAAATAATGGATTTTTATATGTTTTTAAATCTTATGATTATGTATATATATGTTCGGGGTTTGGATTATTTTATTGTTAATATGACTGAATCGTATTGTATTTTGTGCTGTACTTTTTGGAACTATACTCCGAATAAAGTTATTTACTACTACTACCAGGTTTCCTGAAGCAAAATTATTTGACTTGTTTTGGCCGCACTTTACAGATCATCCCAAGTCCCTCTTGCATGAAGTCCTGCACAGTTCCAACTCCAAATTGCTACCTTTTGCTTAAAGTCTAGTGCCGCTGAACAGTCAGCATTGTGATTTGTGGACACATTTTAATTCTCGATCTCAGTGACAACGGCCAGCACTGCCTTTGTCCTTTCTCAAACTCTCTCTCATCCACAATTCCTATATTTAGTCAATGGTTTGTATTCTTATCATCCACAAAACTTTCCAAATTCCCATCCCAACCATAAGCTAGTAACATAACATACCTTTCAGTTTGCATTGCCCCTTCTTCCTGACCAAAGAGTTTCCCACCCGATTGATCTGTGGGACCAGTTTTTCTGTTCTAAGGAAGTTTGTGCCAAGGGATTAAAGTATTCGCTCTATTATTTGGGATGGTCCTTATTAGGCCACTTTAGGTGACCCCTCTTTTTTCTTGTGCTAGCAAATCTAGCACAAAAGGTATGGTGTACATGTCAAGGTCACATTTAATGACAAAATACTCAAACACCCCCTTGTTACTCAAAATATGATCTCTAAGCTCAGGCAGGGCAAAGGTAATCACAGAACTTTATACAAGTGTCTATTATTATTATTATTATTATTATTATTATTATTTATTTTTCGACTGCGCCAAAAACCGAGAGGCATCATGGCGCAGGCACACAAACAATACAGACTAAAAAAGCTAATAACAGACTAAGAAGCTAATAAGTAAAAGAGTCAGATGAAATCGGGTACCTGACGCTGGGAAGTTAAAGCAGCGGTAGCCAGAGATCTTGCTTCAGCATATAACGAAACGAGCCCAGTTTCGTTGCTTGTCGCACCCTAAGGGGCAGAGCGTTCCAGTGCTTGGGACATGTGGAGTAAAATGCTCTACCACCTGCTCGAGCTCTTTGCACTCTGGGCACGGAAAGGGTCAAGTCATTAGAGGATCTTAGAGCTCGAGAGAAACTGTGCGGACTGATATGGTCCTGGAGATAACTGGGGAGCATACTGTGAAACTGTTTATATGCAAGAGTGCATATTTTTTGTTGGATGAGGGATTCCATCGGCAACCAGCCCAACGATATTCGACTTGTAGTCACATGGTCTTTATAGCCAAGACCGGTGACAACTCGGACTGCCGAGTTCTGCACCACCTGCAGGCGATGCAACAGATATTTCGGCAGTCCGGCCAGCAGTGAGTTACAATAATTGAGCTTTGCTCCCAGAATAGCCCTTGCCACTATGGCACAGTTGTCGGGTGACAGGAATGGACGAATCTGACGGAATAGTCGGATGTAGTACACACTGGTCTTAACCAGATATGCGACATGTTGTGACATGCTCATGTCTTCATCGAAAATAACACCTAGCGTCTTGACTTTAGGCGATACCTTAATCATTGTGTCATCTAGTTGGAAAGACAGATATTTAGGGCCAAGTTTTGCTCGATTTTTCTTGGTTCCTACCACTAATAGCTCCGTCTTCTCGGCATTCAGGCATAGCCAATTTTGATCCATCCAGGATCGAATGCCGAGAAAGACGGAGTTCAGGCGACGTTGATCTTCGACGTGGTTGCCTGTCAGTTCCAGCACCAGCTGGGAGTCATCGGCGTAGTTCTGGAACACCACGCCGAGACTCTCCAGCATGTCATGCAGTGGTCTTAAGTACAGATTAAAAAGTGCTGGGGACAGACAGGCACCTTGTGGTACGCCCCACTTAACGGGGCGTGAGGAGGACTTAGATGTTGGGGATGTAAGAATTGCAGATCGTCCTGCCAAGAAAGAGCTGAACCAAGCAATGGTGGATCCTTGTGCGCCTGTAAATTGACTAATTCTATTCAAAAGAATACCATGGTCCAGGGTGTCAAACGCCGCACTAAGGTCGAGCAGCATAAGTATCGCACAGCTCCCTTTGTCCAAGGATTTGAGAAGATGGGACTGGATGTCCAACAATGCTGTCTCTGTACTAAATCCCGGGCGGAAGCCGGACTGCCTATCTCCCAGGATGTTATTGAATTGGAGGTATTTCATAAGCTGAAGATACACGACCCGATCTAAGATTTTAAGAATAAAGGGAACGTTGGTTATGGGTCTGTAGTTAAGTGGATCTTCAGGAGAAAGGGAAGGTTTTTTCAATAAAGGGGTAATCCACGATGTTTTAAGAGTGGATGGAATATTACCCGATGCAAAGGACAGATTGACAATCCGGGTGAGTGTGGGCAGTAGGACTTCAGTGCATTCCTTTATGATCCTGGAGGGGCATATGTCCGCTGGGCAAGAAGTGGGTTTAAGATTCCTAATGATGTCACTCAGCTCATTCTCGGTGACTGGTCTGAGCTTGAAGGGTGGACGATCTGCCCTACCCGGAGCATTGTCGGGCTGGAGTTGGCTGGGATTAAAGGGGACATTTCCTTGAGCTCCCAGAGCCCAGTTGACGTGTGCAGTTAGTTGTTTTTTGTTACTTCTTTTGTCTATACGGTCTCTGATGTTATTGATCTTATCCGCCATTGAAGACAGCACAGTCTCACACCATTCAGGTGTATCTCTGTTGGGGTCCAAAGGAGGATTAACCGGAGTTTCTAAGTGTTTAAGCACCTGGAACAGGGCTTTCGTATTATTGGAAGCAGCGAGGATTTGGTTGTTATAACATTCCTTTTTGGCTTCAATCATGGCTGCTTTGTATACATCGGAGGCCTTTTTCAAGGCGTCCTTATCCAGGGTGGTTTTGGATTTGAGCCAGATCCGTTCCAGGGAACGTTTATGTCTCTGTAACTCACGGAGCTCTTCAGAAAACCACTTATGATGATGCTTGGCCTTTTTAGGTTTACTGTGCTTTAGGGGGGCTAGTGATTGTATTGCTTGTTTAAGACTGTTATTCATATTACTGAGTTCCGAATCAATGTCGTTGTTTTTTTTGGCTGATGATCTATCATGATCCCTCGTGGTGTCAAAAAAGGGTTTGAGGGATGAATTATTAATCTTTTTCCATACCCTGTATTGTGTAGGGGGCACTATCTCGCCTTCCTGTCTTACAAACTCCGTGGACATGATGTTAACTCGTAGGAAGTGGTGATCGGTCCAGGCTAATTCGATGTTTTGTGTTAGAGAAAGCCGGATATTTTTATAGAGTACCCAATCAAGGGTATTACCTAGGCGATGGGTGGCATTAGTGGGCAAGTATGTGAAACCGTGATTATTTATGACGTCAAATATGTGTAGGATGTTTTCATCTTGCAGGTTATTGGCATGCATATTGAAATCGCCCATGACAATATACTTGCTGCTTTCCTTACGAGTGTCTTCTAACAGCTGAGACAGATATGCCGGGAAGTCCTCATTATTATCCGGTGGTCTATACAGTATACATAGGGATATTGCATCGTGATGGGATAATTTCACACAGAGTTTAATGGTGTCACAGCCTGGCGAGAGTATTTCGGGCTGGCGGTGTATTATCAGATTGTCACGATATATCACCGCCACTCCTCCCCCTCTTTTGTCAAGTCTGTCAGTTCTCATTATCAGATACCCTTCCGGGAGAGCAAGGGCAAGAGCCGGCCCGGCTGCTTCATGGAGCCAGGACTCTGTCATGGCAAGCAGGTCCAGATTGTTATTCTCTAGTAGATCATAAATATCTACTGCGTGTCTTATCATAGAGCGGGCATTGACGTAACCTAGATTAATAGAGTGTGTATCGGAGTCATTATTTCTGATGGAAAAAGTAGGCTGCTTGATGTGTGGGACTGTGCAACTATTCGGGGTATCTATCTGTGAGGTATACATCTCATGAATGGATGCGCTGGGATCCTGTGTCCAAATTTTGGTGGGTGTATGAACCTTATAGGGGGATGACATTGAGTCCTCTATCCATTTATTGGCAGATGTTTCATCGGGGGTGGGTGTGTCAAAAACCAGTCCCACGGTGTGGGGGTGTAAGATGTTAGACTCCTCACTATCAGGGAAATTTTGTTTAATGGGAGATGCTTGATGTTCTGGTGTGACTGCCCTAGAGGGGTCGGTAGGGGGTATAATAAACCCGGAGGTGTCTTGAATATGGTGCTCCTGCCTATATGGTGAAGTTCGGTGTGCAGGGCAGGCGGGCGTATTGTTGTCCGTTGCCAGCATATTGGCGGGTTTAGTAACATTGTGTAAAGTTATGTTCTTGACCTCGTCAGTACTGATGGGATCAACCCTTAACTGCAAAGGTGGAGTCGGGGCATTAGTGGGTGAATTATAGCGTAGAGCTGCATACAATGCCGCAAATCTCGCCTGCATCGCCTGTTGATGGATTCTGAGACGTACCTCAAAAGCGTTAATCTCTTTCTCCGCGCCCATAGCGCAACAGCCCCGGAGGCCGGG
>JAVXUN010046577.1:0-10789 GCA_035591995.1 Stereochilus marginatus | reverse complement strand
CACAGACCATAGACATTAATTTTACTGCAAAATTATCAAATTTTATTACAAAAATATCAGTATTAAAAGTTAAAACGACCAACAAATGGTTGTCCGCCTACAATACAATACGCTGATTCCGGCCTTATATTTGCTGCCAAAAATCCATAAAGACAGTGTCAACCCTCCGGGTCGCCCTATAGTTGCAGGGATTGGATCATTACTTGAACCTTTATCTAAATATGTAGATTTTTTTCTTCAACCGTTCGTCAAACAGACACTGTCCTATGTGAAAGACACGATGGCTATGATCTCCCTGATTGAGGGACTGGAATATGATATGGCCAATGAGTGGCTTGTCACACTCGATATTGAGTCCCTCTATACCAATATCCCACAGGAGGATTCCTTGCGTGTGCTCACTAAAATCTTGAATAACCGTGAGGAGGGGTTCTCTGTTCCAACATCATTTATTATTGACTGTGCAAGGCTAGCCCTCACAAAAAATTTCTTTATTTGTAAAGACAAAATTTACCAACAAAGCAAGGGGACGAGTATGGGCGCCACTTTTGCCCCGAGTGTAGCGAACTTGTATGTGGCCAACTTTGAATCCGAGTTCCTATACACTGAAACTAACCCGTATATTGGACACATCAAACAATGGCGTCGATATATCGACGACATCTTTTTATTGTGGCGTGGCTCACGTAGAGATTTGGATCTTTTTCTAGAGTGGCTGAATACATGTGACCCAAATTTGCGGTTTACTAGCCACATTGATAAGTCTAACATCCCGTTTTTAGACCTGGTGATTCAGGCCAATGATGGTCATCTCCACACCTCCCTATACAAAAAGCCTACTGACAAAAATACCCTGCTTGAATTTAACAGCTTCCATCCATCGAGCCAAAAGTCTGGCTTGCCCTATAGCCAATTTCTACGACTTCGGCGTAATTGCTCTAACCTATCGGATTTTAAGATCCACGCTGATCAACTTAGCTTGGACCTGATGGCACGTAGTTATCCTAAAAGACTGGTCAAGCAAGCATATAGGCGTGCTCGCTACACAGATCGGGATGCTATACTACGTCCCAAAAATAAACAACCTACATCTGAGCGTGTTGTATGTGTGACTACGTTTAGCCCTCAATCGAATAAATTGAAAAATATAGTGCTTAAGAACTGGCACATTTTATCAGGGCATGATACTCTGAAAGAGAAACCTCTTTTTTCCTTAAAGAGAGCCACCAATCTAAGGGACAGACTTGTCCATGCGTATCAACCGGCCCCTGCTAGGATGACGCTAACACAGATATGGGATATGCCGGATTTGGTAGGCCACCACCGCTGTGGACGGTGTGACATTTGTGAGTCATCTATGACAGGAAAAAATTTCTCCTTTGGTGATATTGACTTTGTACGTACAGACTATACAAATTGTCGCACGACAGGTGTCATTTACTTGGTCCTTTGTCCGTGCAATTTGCCTTATGTCGGAAAGACTACACGCATGGTAAAAAAACGGATGCAGGAACATCGTTCCAACATCCGTAACATCCGCACAACAGAAGCAATGGTACCCCACTTCATAGAAAAGGGTCATGTCCCCATGTCCTTTAAGTGGACTGTTATTGAAAAAGTTGTGATATCAGCTCGAGGTGGCGACTTAGATGCGAAACTGCTGAAACGCGAACTGTACTGGATGCACAGACTTAACTCAGTGAAGTCCGGTTTAAATGAAAATAAAGAATGGTTTAAAATCCATAAATAATCTGTCATATATGCCTGTTCATTTAGTGCATTATGTGTCCTTTTAGTTTGGGAGTCAATGACTTTCCATCTACTGACTCGCTCTAGAGATCTCTGCCTTTGCTGTAGCTAGTGAATATTATCAGAGCGCCATGGTAATTGTTGGCGTGCCTCCGTCCTCTTGCTAAGGGCGTGTGATTACGGACAGAATGTGTCTGTTTTGCATTTGTATGATATCTAGATTTACGAGACACTATTAGATCGCCATGATAATCGTTGGCGTGTTCCCACCCTCGATGTGAAGGGTGAGTGATTATGTACACAATGTGTCTGGTTTACACGTGTATATTATTCAGATTTACGAGATCTTTCGCAACTGGTGCTCGAGTGTTCAGTTATATGCGTTGATATTGATTCAGTGGCGACTCCGTCAGTATGTAAACAAGAAATGGACTTTTTGTCCTGCTTCGATGTTGATGTCGCGGCCTCAGCCATTTGATTGGCTGTCCGCTTGACGAATCATTGAATCTGAATATGCGAATCAGCTACGCATAAATACGTAGCCCCTCGGTGTGCTTACGTAAACTCTGTCCGACTGAGAGACGGCGTGTGCGGTGCCCCGAGGCGTTGTAATCTTTTGCAACAAGTAAGTTTTTTGTCCACCCTTATCATAAAATAATGGTACAGATCCAATATATGTTCTCTATGTTTATAGAGCATTTGTTGTTTCTTGTTACTTAGTTGCGGGAAATGTTAACCCGGTGAATTACTGACCAGCGTGTCAAGTCGCCTGATCAATCTACTTGAGGGGCCCTGCCCAGCAGTTTGGCCGCTAATTCAGGTAAAAACTCTTTACTTTGACTGTGACCATACGCGGATAGCACATGTCAATAGTGCATCCGCTTGAGGCTTGCTGATTTAATGGGTATTAATACCGGCTCCTTTTGCTCTAGTTACAGCACTATGAGGGTAACAGAACGAGCTGCAGCACATCGTGACTGAATACTTGAGCGATATACTCGCCGGTTTGTAAATAGGTATGCATAACATCGAGTGCGTAGCGGGTGGCGCACGACTTAATAAATAGCTGTTCCGTAACTGTTTCTTTGCCTAATATGGCTGCTTGTGCTTTGTTCTTTTCTTTGGTGTAATCTAGACATGCTTGGAGGGTGATTCAACAATTCTCCAGCTATCTGCTCCAGTGTTACTAGAAATCTCTGCGCATGTGTGGCGCTCACTAAGGTAAATGAAATGCTGACAGTCAGGGGATGGGATACCTCACTGAGAGCGTCTTCTTTTGTTCCAAGAAAGAATGAAACATAGATTAGCCGTTTGAGTTTCACTATATACAGACTGCTAAGTAACATCTATGTGATAGCGTCTGCCTAGACAGAATGCTGGTTGGCTCTTACCTCTGTGTATGAGGCACTAAAGAAATATTGATCAAAATGTAAAAGCTGATATTGTTGGTTAACAAAGTAAAATTCTTAAACAATGATGGTCCGCCGTAGATTGTTGTTAGATTAATATGCCTTGTACATTCTAATAAACAAATACAGCAGGACGCTGCTTAGACTTAGCGTATTGTGATTTAGAACGTACCGACTCTAGTATGTCAAGTAAAAAGATATACCTTGCGTTTCATAAAATCCTGTTAACGCGCAGGTAGTAAACTGTCCAGTTCCAATTAGAACTGTATTCTTGAGCAAAATAATAGCTAAGAATTACCCATGACTATTAGTCAACCTCCCAGTGATCTCACTAGTTGCATGTGACCATATTTGTACCCCGAACACTAAAACGTGATGTGTGAGTGCTGTTGTCACTATACTGATGAGATGTGTATTCTTGTTTTTAGTGGTTATATGTCTATGACCAGAGGATCTTAAGAGATTGAATTCTCCGCTAAAAAACATCCTGAAGAAGGCTGAAGACTGTGGATACAGCCGAAACGGTCGTTGATGTTGACAGAGATATCCCCTAATGAATTGGATACTCTGTGTAATCTGGTGTCCTTCTGTCTAGTTACATGTTTGTATATTTGTAATAACTAGCGCTATTGTGTCTTGTCAATGTGATTGCTTGGGGTTTATTTACAAATACGCCTCTAATTAATGTATTGTAGGTGGACAACCACTTGTTGGCTGTTTCAACTTTTTAATATTGATATTTTTGTAATAAAATTTGATAATTTTGTAATAATATTAATGTCTATGGTCAGTGCTATCTATCTCTAGTGTGGAAGGTTGGTGATTTTGTGGGAATTGCGACCTGTCACCCTTTGTTTTGATATATGATTAACCCCAAAAGTGCCAGGTACTTATTGTAGGGGTGTCCTCTTATCATTGAGAGCGTATGCACGGTGGTTATACACCGGAGGACCACTATTGTAGTGATCAGTAAAGTATAACATGGGTGAACTTGAGTTTTTTTCTTTCACAGACGACGAAATCCAACGAGTCTTGAATGGCCCCTCGCCCTTTGGTCTCTCTGGTAAAAATGGTCAACCGCTTGTGAGTAATGAGTGGGATGAAGTACTTAATGACAAGAAAAGACTGGTGCGCTCTGAGTTACACGGTACGTTTAATCTTGAATATCTGCGAGCAGGGATTATACCAGCAGGGCTACAGATTAGAGTAATTCCCAGAGTTTTCACGGATAATGCGCCATTTAAACAAAAATGGACCTTAATTGCAAATAAGTGTTCCAGAGACTGGCTTCTTCTTATCATAGAGACGGCCCAAGAGGAGGTTAAAAAACAGGGCCTAGTGATTCAGGAGAAAGAAAAAATCAACTTGAGTAATGCCGCATTAATTAATGCGAAAAAGAAATTAGATGAAATTAATAAAGAAATCAAAGAATTCAGGACATTTACAATAGACAGTAAGTTAGACAAACTAAAAAAAGACATTAAAGCATTCAATATAGTCAAAGTTTATCCTTACTTAAAAGAAGACTTTTACAAGCAGGAACAAGACGGCTACAAATCTAGTAGATCCAATTCTAGCAACTCTGATGCAGGATCAAGTAATTGGAGAAACGGCAATTCAAGACAGAATAATGGCCGTTTTTTTCAACGGGGCCGTCAACGAAGCAGGTTTCGTGGGGGCCAGTGGAATTACCGCAATGCGAACCAGGTGCAAACACGATCCACGAGCTCAGAGGGATCTTAAAAAAATCGAGTGGACAAGGGAGTATACAGCCAAACAGGGACGATAAGATTAGGCCAATACATGCTGAGAAAAGAATGGTACCTACTAAAAAATCTGGTGGGACAACAGTGAATCCCGTGAAACAGGTTGTGTTTAATCTTTCAAAGCGCCCGTTATCAGATCCAGAAATTTCTTTATTATCGCATGGTCTTTCCTTTGTCCCGACTACTAAGTTAGACACCTTTAAACTTAAACTGGAATTGACTAGGTTCTTTCGGACGATTCGCCTTAAAGCCTTCTTCGAAAATTCACCTAGTATACCTAACGACAATACAACTGGCTTAAAGCCCCCTTCTACTTTTTGTCCATCTCTGTTCCAATTAGGACCCGAAATTGCCACATTCGAACAGGCAGTGACACGTGCAGTTGAACATGAGTCATTTCTTAATGCTTTTTCACGTAATAACCTATCAAAAGAAGAAATTGAGGCCTTAAACACTTTAGCCAAAGACGACACCATTATCATCAAACCCGCCGATAAAGGCGGGGGGATAGTGATACTTGATAGTGTTAAATATGATGGCGAAGTTTTTCGCCAAGTCAACAATCTTGAGCACTACACACCTTTACGTACAGATCCTACAGCGGATTTGACCGCTACCATTACGGAATTGATTGGCCATGCTTTAGAGCAAAAGTGGGTCAGTGAAAAAGAAGCGGCGTTCCTACAACCTAAGAACACGCTGATTCCAGCTCTATATCTGTTGCCGAAAATCCATAAAGATCTTGTCAACCCCCCGGGTCGCCCAATAGTAGCAGGGATTGGATCATTGCTTGAACCATTATCTAAATATGTAGATTTCTTTCTTCAGCCATTTGTTAAACAGACACTTTCATATGTGAAAGATACAATGGCTATGATTTCTTTAATTGAAGGTTTGGAATTTGATATGGCAAATGAGTGGCTCGTCACACTGGATATCGAATCCCTCTATACTAACATCCCACAAGAGGATTCTCTCCGTGTTCTTACTAAAATCTTGAATACACGTGAAGAAGGGCAGATTGTTCCTACTGATTTTATCATTTCATGTGCTAGGTTAGCCCTCACAAAAAATTACTTTATCTTCAAAGATAAAATTTACCAACAAAATAAGGGCACAAGCATGGGTGCCACGTTTGCCCCGAGTGTGGCTAATTTGTACGTAGCAAACTTTGAATCTGAGTATTTGTACACTGAAACCAATCCGTATATAGGACACATTAAACAATGGCGTCGCTATATTGACGACATTTTTTTGATGTGGCGAGGTTCACGTAGAGACTTAGATTTATTCTTAGAGTGGTTGAACACCTGTGACCCCAATTTGAGATTCACCAGCCATGTCGATAAATCTAGTATTCCGTTTCTAGACCTGGTTATCCAGGCCAACGATGGGTACCTGTTTACGTCTTTGTATAAAAAGCCTACCGACAAAAATACTCTTTTGGAATTCAACAGTTTCCATCCTTCTAGTCAAAAGTCTGGCTTACCTTATAGCCAGTTCTTACGACTTCGTCGTAATTGTTCTAATCTATCGGATTTTAAAATCCATGCAGACCAATTGAGTCTGGATCTGATGGAACGCAGCTATCCCAAAAGAATGGTCAAGCAGGCATACAGGCGTGCCCGTTATACAGACCGCGAGGCAATATTGCGACCCAAAAATAAACAACCCATATCTGAGCGCATTGCCTGTGTCACGACTTTCAGTCCTCAATCAAATAAACTTAAGAATATTGTGCTCAGGAATTGGCACATATTGTCAGGTCATGATACCCTCAAAGAGAAGCCTCTTTTCTCTCTTAAGAGGGCAACTAATCTAAGAGACAGGCTTGTGCATGCATATAAACCAGCCCCTGTACGACAGACCCTTACACAGATATGGGATATGCCAGATTTGGTCGGCCACCACCGCTGTGGACGTTGTGATGCTTGTGATCTCACCGTGACAGGCAAAACTTTTGCCTTTAGAAACATTGATTTCGTACGATCAGTTTATACTAATTGCCGCACGATGGGTGTCATTTATCTAATCCTTTGTCCGTGCAATCTGCCGTACGTTGGTAAAACAGTACGCATGGTAAAAAAACGGATGTTGGAACATCGTTCCAACATCAGGAATATCCGTACAACAGAAGCAATGGTATCCCATTTTTTGGAAAAAGGTCACCCCCCTATGTCATTTAAGTGGACTGTGATTGAAAAAGTTGTGGTGTCGGCACGAGGTGGCGATCTGGATGCGAAATTGTTGAAGCGCGAATTGTACTGGATGCACAGACTTAATTCAGTCAAGGAAGGGCTAAATGAAAACGAAGACTGGTTTAAAGCCCACAGATAATTTCTTTCATTTCCTCTAGCCGAGTATGTCGAAGCCTGATAATACCAATTATTGGCTTCAACTCTGTGAAACTATCTTTATCTCTATTTTCAAACTATAGTGACGAGTAATACTATGCGTGGATCTATGGAACTATACTGGAAGCTTACCACGCCGAAGCCACGCTATTTGTCCTAATTGTTGTGAACTCTATGTATGTCTAAAAAAGACAATATTTTTATATCGGGCTGATACCCTAATATTGTCCCCTTATGAGCGACGTAGTGCTGTTCAACAGCTCGTGTTTGCCGTGGAATCAATTTGGGAAAATGCTGGTGGCAGGAGCCCGCAGCCGATATACGTTTTAGCAACTGGTAATGTAGCTCTGCTATTATTTTGTAGCGTATTATGCACACTGTTATCGCTACGATGTAAACAAAGGCTAGACTTGTGTCCGTCCTCTATGTTGATTTCACAGCATAAGCTAACGATTGGCTGTGGGCTTGCCCTATCATTGAGTGTTACTACGCTCACGTTGCAAGCATAAATACGTAGCCTTTTGGGCCACTTAGGTTAATTCTGCCCAACTGAGGTGTGGCGTTTTGCGGCGTCCTGAGGCGTTGGAACTCATTGCATTAAGTAAGTTTTGCTGCCTGCGCTGGTACTATCTAACCGTGTCACCTCAGTATGTGTTCATACTATTGATTGGGATACGTTTTTTGCCCAGTAGGTGCGTAATTCATATATCTGGCGAACGATTGGCCAGGTGCCAAAGTTGCTGCAAAATAAGAAAAAGTAAAAGAGGGACGCCGCCTAGCGCTCCGGGCTTAACTAGCAGGTAACATTCCTTGAATCTTATGTTACAATATACGTGGCAGCACCAATAATGAGGTGCCTCGGAGATCTGATAATTAAACTTGTACTGATACCGGGTTTTTTTCAATTTGTGCGCAGCCTTGACAGCTTAACATAGCGAGGTTTACCAGTGCGGCACGTTTGATTAGAAGACGGATACGGTTGCCGTGTGCTAAATAGGTATGCATCAATGCGTAGTTGGGCAGGTTGGCCTTACAAGAGTAAAAACAATTGCCATGTGAATGTACTTTGCCTCTTATGGCTTTCTTTCGTCTTGTCCGTAGCTGCATGTACAGAGACATGTTCGGTGTCGGGCGTAGTAGTACTCCAGACACGCCCCTTTGAGGAACTGAAACCTCTACGCATCTGTGGCGAAAAAAGGTAATTTAATTACCAATTGTCAGTGTATCATGACAGCAAGGACGCTGGTGAGAATGCCCTTTGGTTTGTTTTGACATGTTTAAATACCCAATTTGTCGTATGATGAGCCACGAAACACAATATATCTATTTAGGAACACAGCAGCCACACATTGAAATGTGTGTGTACCTGTTAAATTATTTGAACAGTGTGTGATTTCTACTAAATATAGCACAGACCCCTATGATGAAATTAGTTCATAAAAACTAACAAAAGGGCTGTAAGTTTGTATGTGCCCACGAGTTCCATTATTAGATGAGATCATGAGATTTTTGGTATCAAAAAATGATTTTGATGGGTATTTATCTCAATGAGTGGTTTTCCCAAATAAAGTTATTTTGCTTCAGAGATAGTTTGATTGATTCTTGTCCCTGGAAGGGAAAAGATAGGAGAGCAAATTTGAATATGAACAACCAATGATTGGTGGCTGCAGAAATTTTGTAATGTTAACATGCTTTGCATTTATACAAATTTATCATGCAGCATTTATTTAGGTTTTGAGATGGCGTGTAACTCAGAACTCACTAGAATAATCGATGATGCCGTCCACAAGATTGATTGCTAAAATAAAGTGCGTCAATGGATGGCCAAATTAGAGCTTGTTTGAATTGAATAACAAACATCAACATCAAAATCCTAAATGATTGGTCCACCTTTATAAATGATCACACTATATGCATTTGACCATGTGTTTACCCCAGACTGCCAACTGTGATGTGTATGTTTTCTATGTTAGTTTATTCATTTAATGTATTTTCTCTTTAGTGGTTGTATGGCTATATGACCAGAGGAATTCGAGAGATTGAATACTCCGTTAAAAACCATCCTGAAGAAGGCTGAAGACTGTGGATACAGCCGAAACGGTCGTTGATGTTGTCAGAGATATCCCCCAATGAACTGGATACTCTGTGTTATTGAGTGTTCTTCTGTGTAGTTATATGTGTTGTTGATTTTTAATCAATTAGCGCTATTGTGTGTTTTATATGTGAGTCTGGGGTATATTTACAAATATGCCTGCAAATAATGTTTTGTAGGTTTACAATCAATTGTGATTGTTTTTATATATCGAATTTTTTGTAATAAAAATGAACAATTTTGTACTTAAATCATCGGTCATGGTCTGTGTGAATTATCTTTAGTGTGAGGGGTTGGTGAATATTCAAAAGTGTCTACCTGTCACTTCTTATATTGATACAGGGTTACACGCACCCCTGTGTTATGGCACTCGATCAATCTTAAGTAAGCATATTTTCATAACTGTTGATTGGGGTTGCTTGCCACAGCAACAATCATATGCAGAAATATTAAGTGCACCCGCAGTGTGTACATTGATACCCACAATGCCTTGCAAAATGCAATAAAAAATAGAACAGAATTTGGTGTTTTAAGTGAAATACTTGTCACTTTGATCTGAACTCGGTGTGATAGGGACTGCAAATATGTATTGGTCAGGGCAAGTACAGCACAATGGATGTTTTTCCAAAACTCCACCATGATTGTCTTGGATGATGATTTCAATGTGGACTGCTGCTGCCATCACAGTGCTAACCTCTTCACAAGCTTGACCAATCTTGGTTCCCTTGGGTTTTGTTGCCGAACTTAGTGTGTTGGCGATGTACCACAAAGCAATTTTTGGAGGCTTTCCTTTATCTTAGAGGAGAGCTCCACAGTTGGGTTAAAAAATAGAAAAGGCCTCAAAACAATGACCAGTCACTTGGCAACCTGTCAACATCATAATTATGCAAATATTCATATATGGACATGCCTATAAAGCCTATTTTTTTTACATTTTAGGACTACCCCCAAAGAAGGTGTACTCACTAGTTCACAATGTAAGCACCAGCAAAAGGCACTCACCGGGGTGGGCTAAGCTAGGACACTGAGTGCTGGGGGTGCCAATGGGCCCAGACTCTGTATTTACTCATGGTGTCGATATTATGGACATTCGGTTGCACTTACTAAACAATGGTAGCGTCTACTAGTGCGCACCTCACACTGTCTGGAGACGTGCAAACCTTTCAACTTTGCCTATTTCCATATTTCCCATAACTGCACTTGCTAAATACTTTATTTGCATACAGGGTTCATATTTACTGTACAGTATGTATGCATCTTGTGCAGCAACTCAATATAGACATCTATCTGCAGCGATTGGGGTTACTTTTGCCATCACCATCGTTTGTGTTTCTTGGTACATTAGCTACAGTACAGTAAGCACCCCCAAACAATCAGCTGCGTTTTCCTTTCACAACGGCAGTTCAGGCTGATACCCTC
>JAVXUN010045471.1:0-10833 GCA_035591995.1 Stereochilus marginatus | reverse complement strand
AATGAAGTCGGTATTATGGCATGAGCCATAATACCATTAATCGGTAAAATAACAATTAACTCGGTATTAAACTAGGGAATACCGAGAAAACCTTAATGACGGCCTTAGTTTTGGAAACTAAGTGGCCAGATTCAGCTCAGTTTTCTGTTTTCCTTTCTGGTTTACGGGATGATATAAGAGACATGTTACAATTTGTCTTCCCTCCTCCGACCACATTACAACAATTGATGGAACTTACTTTACAGTTAGAACATAGGAAGCTGGAAAAGAAGAAAGACACTCATCACCTTGAAGAAAAATTGCCAACTCCTCCTGTTCATTTGAATGCTAGACCTGTAGAGCAGACCATGTGTAGATTTGATTCCAAAATTCATGGACCCTTAACTACTGAAGAACGTGACCGTAGTACCAAATTAGGTTTATGTTTATACTGTGGCCCAGCAGGTCAGCTGTTAAAGGACTGTAAATTAATCAAGAAACCCTATGTCCCAACCACCACAAGTGTTAAATTAGCAACTCAAGAACAAATCCCAGTCCCTCTGGGTACCCCTACCTCGGAAAATGACTTAGCTCTGGATTCGGAGAAGGGGGAGTCCCGATCTTAATCTGTCCTATGCCCTTTCGAGACCTGGCTGCTCTTCCAGGAGATCATTTTGAGGTCGAGGTGCAATTTTTGAATATTCCTATGGGGACCCTACACCTTCTAATTGACTGTGGCACACCCTTTAATTATATTGACTTAACCCTGGTTTACCAATTGAGAATCCCCTGTGTTAAAAAGAAAAATCCTATTTTAGTACATGGGGTAGATGGGGTAGTAATAAGTTCAGGGGTAGTACTAGAACAAACCAAAGATATGTTAATGCTGAAACAATGTATTTCTATGTCATACAATCTCCTAAATATCAATTGATCGTGGGGCTACACTGGCTAAAAATGCACAATCCTCTTATAGATTGGCAGAAAAGAACTTTAACCTTGGATCTGAAATTTTGTACAGACTGTGGAATAATATTTCCAGAAACGGTAGAAGCTCGCTCCTCGGATACTGCTACCAAATCCGCAACAGAGTTGATGATACTGGAGGTGCCTGTGGAGTACGTGGAGTTCGAAGATGTCTTTAGCGAGAAAGACGCACAGACTCTTCCCCACATAGATCTTATGATTGCGAGATAGAATTGTTGCCAGAAAAACTGATTCCACTTGGAAAAATATATCCACTGTCCCCACACGAGGAGAGAGTGCTCCAAGATTATATGACGGAATGTCTTGAAAAAGGCTTTATACGATCATCAAAGTCACCAGCAGGAGCTCCCATTTTCTTCGTCGAGAAGAAGGGAGGGGACTTGAGGCCTTGCATCGACTATGGGGAATAAAATGATATTACCGTAAAGAATAGATACTTCTGCTCATCCCCTACCTGATCGATCAAGTACGAGAGGCTCAAATATTCACCAAGCTTGATCTTCGAGGAGCCTATAATCTCATCAGGATAAGATCGGGAGATGAATGGAAGACGGCCTTTAAGACCAAATTTGGTCATTATGAGTACCTAGTCATGCCCTTCGGTCTATGCAACGCTCCATCTGCCTTCTAATTCTTTATCAACGATATTTTCAAGGGTATGCTGGGTGTCTTTTAGGCCATTTATCTAGATGACATCCTTATCTATGCCAAGGATTTGTCTTCCCATATAATTCATGTCAAAGAAGTCTTGACCCGGTTGCATCAAAATAAATTGTATGCAAAATTGAGTAAATGTGAATTCCACTCTTCTTCAGTGGAATATTTAGGTCATGTATTGCAACCAGGAAAGGTACAAATGGACCAAGACAAGGTTCAAGCTGTCCTTAATTGGCCAGTTCCCACATGTGTAAAAGATATTCAGAAATTTCTTGAGTTTGCAAATTTCTACTGCCGCTTTATCCCAAACTTTTCTAAACTCGCAAGACCTTTGACCGATTTAACTAAGAAACTTGTTACATTTTCTTGGGGGAACTCCAGGATATGGCATTCAAATCTCTTAAACAAGAATTTTGCAGTGCTCCGGTACTCCTGCCATCTAATCCTGAAAGTGGTTACATTTTGGAGACAGACGCATCTAGTAATGCTGTGGGAGCTGTTCTCTCCCAGAGAGATGAGCAGGGGCTCATGCATCCTCTGGCCTACTTCTCTAAGAAACTTCTCCCTTCGGAGTTAAACTATTCCATCTTGGAAAAGGAGCTTTTAGCCATTAAGGAGGCTTTAGCCCATTGGAGACATTATCTCGAAGGGACAACCATTCCGATCGAAATTTATACCGATCATAAGAATTTGGTTTACCTTAAAATCATTCAATGTAAAAGTCCATGTCATGCGAGGTGGAGATTATTTTTCACGCACTTTAATTTTACTATTTCTTTCCGTCTCTGGGTTAATAACTCCAAAGCAGATGCTCTATCTCGTTTAAACTGTCCAGATGTTAACCCCGAACCTGTAATGCCCTCTACTATTTTTCCCACTCAAATTTTAGCTCTTTAAATTAACTGCAGTTGGATATGGAGTCGTTTCTACCTATTGAACAGGAACTAGCTTCTTGGTTAAGAGACTTTCCTGATCTTGAGATCTCACTTGATGGAGTCTGTTCCTATAAGGATTTGATAATGGTTCCATTAGCAAAAAGAAATCTAATACTAAATTGGTGCCATGACTCTCCATCTGCTGGTCACCCCGGTATGAGTATCGAAGGAACTTCTCTCGAAGACATTTTGGTGGCAAGATTGGGAGAAGGATCTTGAATCATATATCTCTGCGTGTCCCATCTGTCCTCAAATGAAGTCCTCTAAATCGAAATCAGCAGGATTGTTAAAACCTATCATTCCATCACCCGAGCTATGGTCCACCATTGCCATGGATTTCATTACTGATCTTCCACGAAGTTTAGGCAAATCGATGATTTGGGTTACTGTGGATCTTCTTTCCAAAATGTGTCACTTCCTACCTCTTCCTAAATTACCTTCTGCTGAAGAGTTGGTCCAACTATTCCTCATACATATTTACAAGTTGCATGGCTTACCGACTAAAGTAAATACAGATTGTGGTCCACAATTTACTTCTCGTTTTTGGAAGGGATTGTTGGAAGCTTGGGGGATTGAAGTTGCTCTTTCTACGGCATTTCATCCCCAAACCAATGGCCAAACCGAACGAACCAATCAAGCTCACTGTTATCTTTCCACCTCTAACAAGAATTGGGTTCAACTTCTACCATTAGCTGAATTTGCCTTTAATAATCATTATCATTAAACAATCAAAATGACCCCATTTCTCTGAACGTATGGTTTTCAACCTAAATCCTTTCCTACACCTTCTCTCACCGTTACTACCTATAACTTACCAGCAGTTGACCTTCAAATTAAAAAATTAGACAAGATTAACAAATTGGCTTTTGAAAACTTAATTAAGGCACAGCAATCTTATAAATTATACGCAGATCGTCATAGAAGACAACCTCCAATATATAATTTGGGTGATTATGTGTGGCTGTCAACCGAGAATCTCACGCGTTTTTTAAAATTATTATTATTATTATTATTATTATTATTATTATTATTATTATTATTAAACTTTTATTATACATCAGCGCCACAAGCCCTTGGGCCTCAGGGCGCCAACAAAAATACAATTCGCTACACACGAGACAACACGTAACAGAACATATAAGAACGTAGGAGAAAGCACTAATTACACTGACGGGACCAAAGAATAACATATCCAGATCAGAGTAAACAAGGGGTAGAGACCGGTCATTAAGTATCCAAAAGGAAGACTTTGTACTGATGCTTGAAGGATCCAACAGACACAGCATCCCTTAACACAAGTGGAATAGTATTCCACAAGGCAGGTGCAGCGGAATCAAATAGAGATTGCCGTGTGGAAGCAAGTTTGTATTGTGGGATCTTCAACAGCTTCTGCGCTGTAGAGCGAAGTACTCTAGGAAGTTGAACGGGAGACAATCTGTCAGAGAGGTATTGAGGAGCGATGTTCCGGGTACATCTGTAAGTGAGAACAGCAATCTTATGCTCCACTCGCACTTGTAAATATATTTATTGGTTTTACAGTTATAAAACAAATTACAATGGTAAGAAAAGTAACCACCAACGTTTTACATTGTAATACACCACATAAGAAGATGAACAATTGTAAAAAAAATACGAGGAAGCCTGAATAAAGTACTCTGTTTCGGGGGCACAAATGTCAATTATGTATGATGCACAGTTTATCCTTCCAACTCTCTAAAGAAGAAAAAAGGAAAGAAAAAATACTGTGTATAAATTATGCAAAACGTGAACCAGACGGCTGTCCTTAAAAATCTGGCATGGTTGAATCAAAAGAATCTCAAGCTTAAGGGTTTTACTAACAAACTTAAACCCTGGTTTGTGGGTCCTTATAAAATTATTAAAATTTTGTCTAATCTCAACATGCACTTGGAATTACCTCGTTCTTGGCGCATTCACCTAGTTTTCCATGTCAGTCTCTTGAAACCTGCCCACCATGCTCTTACCAGAAATAATCCTCTCAAATTACTTATTGATAATAAAGACAATACAATGCTTAATATTAAAAAGGAAATAATCACCCAACCAGGACTCGAATATCTTGTAACCTGGAAAGGTTTGCCTCAGTCAGAAGATTCTTGGGAACCTCTAGCTCTCATACCCCCTGCGTTGTTACAACAATGGAAGCAGGAGAGGGGGTTTGAAGAGGAGGAAAATGTCATGTCTGTTCAGAGTTCATGACTTGGCTTATCCACTTTCATGTCAGGCTTGCCTACTCACTGCAACTTTCATGTCAGGCTTGCCTACTCACTGCCACATTGACTCTGCATACCTGTGCACACATTACACATAGCTTCCTTTCATGGTAGCCGCTTGAGGCACATTAACTGTACTAACACTGCATTTTTGCACTTTCACCAACCTCTCTGCTAATGTCTCGTGCCACTGTCGCGTGCCTGGCGCGAGCTGTGCACCTGGCATTAGCCGCGCGACAGCCGACGTGTGCCCTGCGCAATAGTAGAATCAAAACTGCTTTTGCTTTGATCCGTCGATGGTGCTGGTCGCACTAATTGGATGTTGAGCAAACCTCGCATCAAGAGACTTTGTTGTCAAAATTGAATCCTTGGAACTCTCCTCAGCTATCCAGAATAGACCATGGACTTGAATTCACCCTTTTGCAGTAAGTGTGACCGTGCCGCGGGTCTGTCGAGTCACCCGCTGCATTTCGGCCGTTGACTTGCGGCATCGCGGGTTTTAGCTCAGAGGTGCACAGCTGAGCTCGCCGCACTTGTAAGCCCTCAGTGAGAGCGAGACTTGCCTTCCGGCTTACACAGTACATCCGTGTTGTGATTTCTAGAAGGGATACCCCTCCTCTGAGACTCTCAACAGAACTTCCCCGCTTCTTAAAGAGACACTTCCTCTTTCATCAAGACCTACTGAGACACAGCATACACTTCCCCTTCGCATGACAGGGAGCTTGCTCTCTGTTCCCTGCACTACATGAATGCCTCAATTAATCAAGAACACCATCCGGTGCCGCCATACCTGAGGTACAACATTTAGTGCCTGGCTGGTGAATAAATCACCATTCTGATTCTCAGTTGTTAGGCCTTCAGCTTTTATGATCTGATCCGTGTTCCCTCTCTCATTTCAGCTTTCGTGAACATTTGAATCTACACCCACAAACTACCCCAACCCCAGGCGGCACGGGCCTGGGCTCAGTACCAGTTACATAGTTGACTGGGCCAGGCTGTGGTCGTCATTAGCAGCATACACGAGAGAGCCCTGCAAATTCAGGTACATATTCTTATAGCCATATTCCTGTTTTAACTTACACTGCCCCGTCACAGCGAGCTATGGGATTCAGGCGGGACACGGAGACACTGAGATGGCATCAAGGTAAGTACTCTTGGAAATGTGCGTAAACTTGTTAGGGAAAGGGAAAACTGATGTATTGCCTGCGCGCACACTGAAAAGAGGGAGTGTGTGCCGCAGAAGAAAGCAGCTGAGTACTGGAAGTTGGATCTGAGGAGCTAAACTGCATGTGGCAAATCTAGCTACAGCTGAGGGATGTGAGGTTAAAGGGGTTTAGAGGCCTGCCTTCATGGACCTCTTCTACAGGAATTAGTTCCCTAAATGAAGGTACCTTCAGGAGGAGATCTCAGGTGCTAATATCACGGCAGTGAGATCGCCATGGCCTTGTAACTCACAGAAGTCCCTAAGGTTCAGGATTTCGAGGAGAAGGCAAACTTCAGGGATTTTACACCTTCTTGAGCTGGAGCAAGAGCAGCGAGATGTCACCGGGAAGGTGTCTCATTGCAGAAGCAGCAACTGACAGGAATAGAACCCTGAGGAGAGTGGGATGGCAACCCTGAAGGAACAAACAAGTTAGGACCTGAACATTTTAAATCCAAAAGGAAACCAGATCCAAACCTCTGCCCTAAACTATTAATCAGAGTGTAACCTAACAACTAGCCTGCCTGCTCTACTACTGCCTGCTCTACGGGTGTAACACTAAGCCCCGGCCCGCTCGTTGAATGCTATTCTTTTCCCTTTTTTATTTTGTGATACATTTCAGTCCTGGTAGAAATAATGGAAAGGCAGATGTAGTTTTGCGTAGTTTCATTGATAGTAACAAAGTCTCCAATGTGACTCAACCAATATTTAAACCTGAGAATTTTACAGAAGAATCCATGGTTGGTTCACTACACGAAGCCTTGAGGAATATTCCGTCTTGTGAATTAAAACGAGTACTTCAAACTCCCGAAACATTCAGACTAGAAGGGTTTTTTGTTCTTTCGTGATAAAGTCTATGTTCCTGAGAAAGCAAGATCAGAAATCCTACACTCCTTCCTCGGTAGGCCCAGCCTGCTACTCGGTAAGAACACTCTCAAGATCCTTGAGACACCTGGGTTCCTGTTCACTTGAGAGTGAGTGGCATTATTGTAGGTTAATTACACTTGAGAGTGAGTGGCAGTGCCGGCCCTCTCTGCTGTGGCTGTCAGGGCCGTCATCACTATAATCTTTGGTAGACCGTGGGCCCTGCAATCAGGTTAGTGTAGCTCCTCAATTGGTAATACATCTGTGCCCATCTGCCAGAGACAAGCCTGTCTGGTCCTATCCATGCTCTGGTTGGGCTCTGGCTTGACTCCCTGAACGCACTTACCCCCTCATTACGAGTTTGTCGTAATGGGGATATTTTTGGTAAATTAATTATTTAATGAAAATATTGATATTACAAATTTGAAAACACTCGCAAATCAACAAAAACTTTTACACCAGCTTTGAGCTGGTGTAAAAAATATTATTCTCACATTGGGTGCACTCATGTGCACCTCAATCATTATTTTCACTTTTTATGTTGCTTTCTGTGGAGCAACATGAAAAATGAAATAATTACAGAGGTACAAGGGGACTTTTAAAACTCTTGCTCCACTTTCCCATTTGCAACGGGAATTTAACAACATTTTTTGTCGTTTAAATTCATGTTAATCCTGGGAAATACAGGTACCGACAAATTCTTTCATTTGGAACGAGTTTATTTGGCAGTCAACCCCAAATAAACCTGTTACTTTTGTCATACAAATCGTTGGTTACAGACAATTTGTACAACTCACTCATAATGAGGGGGTAACTGTCCCATTATAAATAGTTTTGCATTAAATTGTCAGTATTTAAAATAAAACTCTTTAATAATAAAAAATAATAATAATAATAATATTTATTTGAGTGCAATAAACACAACTGTCCAAAGTCTCCGTGGCACCTTCCCTGCCCACCCTGCCTAAACCCACCCTTCCCTTAACACCTTCACCAACCTAATTAAAAAGATGACTTACACGGGTCACAATGGCCTAAGGCCCTTTCTCTTACCGAAAGAAAACTTCAGCTGAGTTGGATCGGAAGGAGGAACCCTGAGACTGGAGACTTTGGCAGGAGACAACCTCCCCAGACTAAGCGCCTAGATCTAGGGAGGCCGGCGCCGCCAGTGGTTGGGTGTTTGTGAGTTTTCTCTGCTACCTTCAATTATCTTCAGCCAGCCCCAGGATTGTTTGTATAATCCAACCAAATCAGAATCTTCCTCCCTGAAAGACAGGATTCAAAGGTCTTAAAATTCCTAGTGATTCCCCAGTTCAGCTCTCCCCTCCTTCTCCTCTCTAAAATCTCCCAACACTCATCATTTAAGTGGCGGCGCCGGGTATACCAAACTTTTTGACACTGTGACTGGACTTGGACTCTCCTCTATTCTGAAAGTCCTGCGAATATCTGAACTTCTGGTTAAGGTACAACCCTTTTCATTTCTCATCTACATAAACTTAAAACATCTCTAAAATAAATCAAAGTCCCACCTTACTTTTAAACTTCACCAAAAGGTTACCTTGTACTTCTTGTGTATCCTCTTCTCTCCTCTAAGATGGCAATCTCAGTCTGTGAGTGGACTCACTCTTTCCCAGTAGCTCACAATGAGTAGTATTATTGTATTATTGTATTCTTAGTGGTGGAGAGGGGAACTACACTCAACCTTCACTTTTGTGTCCTTCCAGTCCCTCTTCTATTTCTACAATTCCCTGTGTGACACCCAAAGGGAGGAGTCGGAACTAACTCATGGATCCGACCGGGACCTCTACAAGGCGGCGGTTACTCAAGTAACTGGGGAGACTGGGTTACATCAGGATTGTGGGAAAGTGTGAGTTTAACGCTGCACGGCTGGCCAACTCCGTTGCGTTGACTGACTCGAGGATGCGCACGTTACCTGCACTACGGAAGTGTGTTCTGTCTGCACCTGGCACCTATTGTGTAATAACAGATCACTCTGAATGGAAGGCTTTGGATCGCTCCAGTTTTAGAGGTAGGCTTGGGTGCAATATTCAGGAGATTCTTTAGTATGCGACCGTCCGGGTCAAAAAAACGTTGCAAAAGCAAGGCTAAATGCTCAGGGAACGTTCGGGCTCGCGAGGCTGAGATAGGCTTGATTGGCTCAAGTCAGCGTGTGTGAGGTCGCAGTCGAAATGAAGGTATGTGATGACGCGCAAGAGTGTACTAGTAGTAGGCATGTGTGAATTGTACTAGTGATATGTGTGCGTGAAGAGAACTAGCTAGCGTATGCGGGATCGTACTTGTGGAGCGAGAGATGTGATCTTGAATCCTAATGAAGACTAACCTAACTATTTGAATAAAGAACTCTACACTGAGTGAAGTGTACTAAGAACTAAGTGAACTAAATGCATAAGGATCTCTAACCCTAACTTAGTACGTTTGTAATGATCCTCTACTGTTTACACTACAATTATTAGTCTACACTACATTATTACAACAGGCCACACACAAAAAATAATCAGAAAAAACAGAACTTCATAAAGATCCCTGAAACATTCAGGTCATGCCCCGCACAGCATTCCCCTCTTCAGCAAGCTCTAGCATAATCACACAAGACTATTAGCTTAATGGTCATTATCGAGAAGAAATTGCTTCACCAATTGTATCATAGTTTAAAAAATACAGTAGTAATAACTACCGCATTTTAATGCAAGCCACATAACTAGTAAAAGGCTGGAGTATTCTATCTATCTTTTAAATACAGAGTAACTGCAATTTCAAGATAGTAAACACAAATTCACAAGAAAGTAATATGTGAAATGCACCATAAATATTTGTTTAAAATGAGATTCCATTTGAAGATGATTACTTTAAGTTAAGTGAATTACTTTTTAATGCTTGTTTCACTGTATGTTGGTTTTTTTATTACAATATTTTGGACAATTGTGAAGTGCCAGTCAACTCTAAGGAGGTTTCAGTTACCTAGGGCTTAGCTTCGGAGTTCTGTTTTTGTATAAGTGGGCTCTATGATGTTTTGCCAATAATGAGGGAGGGTGGAAACTGTACTTGGCACCCCAAGAGGCTTCTGATACCCCATGCTCATGGATCCCTCAGATCCCTCTTTTCTTCCCCAGTGCTTAAACACCACACAGAAGGTAAAGGAATCTTCTCTCTGTAGTTGATCCATCTTTTTTGTATAGTCTCTGTACAGTAAATGTAAACTGGAGAATACAAAAAACTCTTCTTTGTTTCTTTGTCACTTGATTACATGGGTTATTAGTAATGTCTTGGTGACTGAATTTATTGTTTTTTTGTTTATACTGCCCTGTAAAGGAAGTATGTCAATAGGCACATTTTTAGCTGCTTTAGTGCTCTTGCCCAACATCAACTTCGCTGGGGTGTTCTAGTCAAAGTAGAAGTTTTAAATAGTTTGAAGATGTCTGCTGAGCAATTGTTGTTTTCTTACTTCTTGCCAGCCAGTGCCAGTAAGTAATACTGCATGTCTGGCTTCTTTCTGTCTGACTAGTTCACTCTTGATACTCATCCTTATCAAAGTGTGAACAGTTCATGACTGTTGGATATCATATTTGAGGTCTGGGATCTGGGAGATTAGTAAGTTCAGCCTTTAGCCATCATCATGTTTTACTGGGTCATTATGAGTTGTGCGTAATGATGCGGAGAGGGGAAACATGCGTACCTGTCACAAAGGCAATCTAAGGTTCTCACCAGAGATGACTGCGCTGATCCTGAGGGAGGAAGGTTTAAATGACAACAACCACCACAGACTAATTATCATAGGTCTGGGAGGCCCGGCGTCGCCAGAGGGTTAGTGGATAACTTGGTGATTCTCGGAATGTGATGATCAGTGGATCTTGAAGGAGTTCGGAGTTCCCCTTCCCCTTCTGTATTCTGGGTTTCTGTGGTAAACAACTTAATTCCCCTCTTAACCTGCAGCACAAGGATAGAAGAAGAAAGGAGCAGG
>JAVXUN010044363.1:0-10860 GCA_035591995.1 Stereochilus marginatus | reverse complement strand
GTCCGAGTGGGTTGTATCAGTGCAAGAGTGGGACTTAGGCAGACACTGCTGCATGGTATGGTATGCTGGGGTTTTTGTAGGGCGCGTTCTTACCGCTGCTGCAGTGTCGTTGCGCCACAATACATTGCTGGAACAGGAGAACGCTTTTCTTACGCTCCAGTTGTCCTTCCCATGACCCAAACATCAGATGAAGGAACTTACTGACCTATTACTGGCTCATTCACATACACTAACCTCATTGGGTCGGTTTGATTACCAGACTTACCTCCGTAGGAAATATGAGGAAGGTGGTAAAGCCAGTAGATTGCTTGCCTGGCTCACAAGGGAAGACACCAAAGCTACAGTGTTTAATGCTATTAAAGATGAAAATGGTTTTCTCCATAAGTCGCCACTTGATATTAACTCTTGTTTTTATGACTATATGAAGGTCCTCTATAGTGTTCCTTCCCCCCCATAGATAGTGATTTCACACGACTCATTGATTCACTCCCCCTCCCCACACTTTCTAAGTGCCACTTTGATATGCTCGAAAATCCGATCACTTTGGAGGAAGTGAAAGATGTCATTATGAGCTTGCCCAACCTTAAAGCGCCTGGACCTGATGGCTATCCGGGTGAGTTTTATAAAACATACGTAGATATCCTTGCTCCACATCTGCTTGCCCTTTATGTTTACATATTTGATACTGATTCGCCCTCTGACTCCTTTTTGGAAGGCCTTGTAGCTCTCCTACTAAAAACCCACAAAGATCCACTATTACTTGACTCTTATAGACCTCTGACATTGATAAATGTCGATGTAAAGATTTTGGGTTCAAAGTCTAAGTCAAAATTGTTGATTCGTATGTTTTTTTTACATACATCAAACACAAAAAATTCATCACAACTATAAATACAATGATACATAAAACTTTAAAAAACATACGCATCCCTTTGGAAAAAATACATTTTAAAACCATGTCCATTTTTCCCTGATCCTAGATTTGATAATTTAGCAATTCTGATAAGTACATATCTATTAAACTTTATTATGCAATTATAATGCTTATGATCACGATTTAGTGGAGTCTTTCTGTGAACCGGAGATTTTACTGTGCAAATTCTGCATGTGCAAATTTTGTTTCCATAATAACGGATTTATACACCCTCTCTGTACACCTTCCTTAGTGGTATAATCAGTATGGAATTTCTGCATGTACAATCAAAAATACTCACTTTCCCATTATACAGTACATTATATCTATGCAATAATTAATCAGATTTAAAAAGATATCCCAATACACAATTAAAATATATATCATACCCGATTAAAATGCAATAGAATATAAAAACTGCTACATTTCCTCAATGTCACATATATATCAACAGTCCATTCTAGATCTGATAAAATATTTTTTTTTAAATAGCTTGAGACTCCAAATATTACAAAGTCATTGTTCTGAAGTTTCAGAAAAAACAGAGCTGGCCTGACCTGCATGTAGTTATGTTTCAATAAGATTGACTTTATCCATTTACTTCTTGGTGTTTTATACATAGTGCAAAAGAACATTATATGCAATAGATTTTCTGAATCCCGATCACAAGCACATTTTTTCCAGTCTAGTTTCCCTTTTTCATATGTTTGAAATAGTGTATTGCACCTGAATCTGATTAGGAGGTATCGTTCTAACCCCGTTAAGGGGAAATGATGCATTCAGAGTGGGGTCATGCTCACCAGGCCTAAAACATCTCTCACTGTTGACTTTGCAACACCTTGGACATAGACTTTTTCTCATTTGTGATCGTTAATGCAACTCTTAAGTTCTTTTTTTGTATATTTACCTACTTCCATAATAAATTTCTGCAATTCCGGTAATTCTAATATATTCAACATGGTGACAATAGATTTAGTCCATCTAGTTTGTTTTCCAACATCTGAGCTTACTAAATCTACAAGTGCTTTTTTCAATAAATCATAATTTTTCTTTACCAAAATCCTACTAAAATACATCAGGGGATGATATTTAATTTTTGCCACATTGGAGACCTGCTGAGTCTCCATCCATATAATTTCTTTGTCTGTAGACTTTGGAAGTTTTAATAACTCTTTAAAAAACCTTATCTCTGCTGTTTCTAGTTCTTTTACGCATTCATTTCACCAAATTTGCGCAGCATAATTAAGGATTCCTATTGCTTTTGCATTGTACACTTGCAGAACAGTTTTAGTTACATTACAACCGTTCCAATTCAATTTACTTAGGGCACCCGATACCTGTAGAAGTTTCTTCTTTAAGCTTTCCACCAGGATTTTCCATCCTCCAGAGGCGGAAAACAGACATCCCAAGTAATTAAAATCTGCAACCTCTTCAATTATCTCTTCTCCAATTCTAAAAACATATTTCTTACACACTTTGGCAGGGTTAGATTTAAACACCAGTACCTTACTTTTGTTAATGTTTACCTCTAATTTCACACTGGTCACAAATTGTGTGTAGGCATATAAAAGATTTGTTAGACCTATTGGGGTCTTGGCGAGCAACACCGCATCATCTGCGTATAGAATAGCAGCAATAGGAGTACCTGCCACTCTTGGGGAATCACCTTTGGATCTCAGCAACTGATTAAAAACACCATTTATATACAAGTTAAAAAGATGTGGTGCTGCAGGGCAGCCCTGTTTTACCCCGCGGTCTATTGTAAAGAATTTCGTCCGAGCTTGACCCTTATTCAGACAGACCGCACCTTGTGTTTTTGTATATAACATTTTAAAAGCCAATATCAGATTTCCATCCACCCCCACCTCCTCCATCATGGACCAGAGGACCGCCCTGTCCACCAGGTCAAAGGCGGTCCTCAGGTCCATGAATGCGGTATACAGAGACCCCCCTGAGCCCTAGTTTTTTCCTTTATTGCATTCAATAAGAAGATCGCATCAGTTGTTGATTTCTCCTTTCTAAAACTGAATTGGCATTCGGAGAGGAATTCATTTCTCTTCATCCATAGCACCAGCATATCTGCCAAAATGGCCACAAATATCTTATTTGGTACTGACAGCAGACTGATAGGTCTTTAATTTATAGGAGAACTCGAATCCCCTTTTTTGAAAATGGGCATTAACAATGATTGCCTCCATACTTCCGGTATACTTCCTCTTTCTAGTATTAGATTGAAAAAAGCAGTCATAATAGGGACCCATATATCTTTATTTAGCATGAATAATTCTGCAGGCAGATAATCAGTACCTGGGGCTTTTCCCCTTCGTAATTTTTTCAGTGCTGCTTTCACCATAGCCTATTCTATTATCAGGTCTACTCTGGGCATCGGCACTTCCATTATTTCTTTCCCAGTTTTTATTGAGCATAATAGACTAAAATGATCAAGCCAATCTTTCCCCATTATATTCTGATCTTTTATTTTGTTTCTGGTTTGTCCCCCTTAATTTTGAATTTATAGATTCCCAAAATGTTTTCGAGTCTTCAATCCTGGCAAGCTCTAATAGATTTTCCCAAAACAGTAATTCGTAGTTCTTTTTCGCTTTCCACCTCTCTTCTCTATAGTTTTTTCTAGTTTTACTTGTACTACTCATATCCTTTCTCCTGATTACCAATTTCAATTTTCCTAGGGCATTTTCACACCCTTCATTAAACCAGGGAAGACTAGAGCATTTTTGTGAGCTAATTGGGCTTTCCCTAATTTTCCTCGAAACTAATACACCTATTTCTTCAAAGATTTTCTCATAGTCAAATACATTTAGGGATTCCAGATCTAACCTCTCCAAATCGTCTAACACATTATAAGTCTTCAGTACTTATATCACTTTGCCTACTGTTTCTTCTTCCACTGTAGTTTCCTCCTCAAATTTGCCACAGTGTACTCGCATTAGGGGATTTTCGTGGGTAATAAACTTATCTTATTCTCTTCATGTTTGAGGGTCAGCAATATCGGGCGATGATCACTCTCCCTAGTTTCCAGTACTTTTAGATCATTTACAGCCTTCCAGCTAAATATATAAAAAATTACTAGGTCTAATATCTGATCTTTCATTTCAGCTTGCCTTCCACAGAAGGTTGAATTTGCTGGCTTATCTGAATTAGTTCTCCCATTAAATACCAGCAGATTATTCTCTACTATTAGATTGACCAGTTCACGCCCTGGTGGATTAGATCTATGAGGGAACCCTTCTGCATCCGGGATCTTGTAACTCTCTGTCAGAATTCCATCTCCTTCATTAACCTTATTTTGAGCCACCTTCGCATTTAGATCTCCTATTATAAGTGTTGCAAATTCCAAGTTTATGCCTCCTATCTCTTTTGGTGACCATTCTTTCAACCAGTCATTCAACTTCCTATAATTCCCTTTCTCTTCCTTAATCCATGGCCTTATGTACCAATTTATGAGGAGTATATTTTTCTCTTCTATAAACCCCTTGACAAAGACACACACCATATTTGGCAAGAGGCTTTTAACCTCGATTGCTTCACCCATAAAAGTTGTTCTAATCATGGTTGCGACACCCCCTTTTGCACGGGCAAAAATTCCTGGAACTGCATTGTAAGCTAGTGTCCTAAATCCCTCCATTTTGGGCTTATTACATAACCATGTTTCCTGCAGCATAAAAATTGAAGTGTCTGGTAGGTCCTGGTATAGTTTATAAAATGTCCCTGTCTCTTCATTCCCCCATACAGCCATATTCCGTGAAATTATACTGACTAATCTGTCACTGTTTTTTAAGTGACCTCTATTCCCTCTCCATTTTTGTAAATCCATCAGGTTAGTATCTCTTCTCCTACCCTGTTCTTGAATTTTATGCCCCCCAGAACCTTGTATCTGTTTTTCCTTTAGTGCGTTACCTCCCCTGTTTGTTACTTGTGGTACTCCTGTCTCTAAGGGACTCCTCGTGCCTATTTTAGTTATCAATAGCTGCCACATGTGTATCAATTCTGGGGCAATTGTTTCAGGTCTATTCTCTATTTCATTCTGCTCACCAGGGGCTATATGAACTGTCCGAGCTTGCTGAACCTCCCTACCAAGTCAATCCAATCCCTCTATATTTCCATTGCTCCAGGGGCCATTCCCCTGAGAATTTCTTTGATTGTTCCATGGCACCTGCATTCCTTTCAGCATTAAACCATCCTCAAAATGTCTTCCATTTAGTTCCACATTACCTCCCCACATCATATCACCGTACAGGATCGGAAATCCCCTTTGTTGGAACATCTTGATATTATTGCTGAGGTCTGGGAGCACATCTCTACCGAGATAGGAATTTTGTTTCATTAATGGGGGTAGGGTTACTGACCATTAGGCAAGTTCTGCATATTATATAGAGTAATCCAGGGCTCCCTTCTCAGCCCTCCCTGGGGGATGTTTTGTCTCACACTATCCCTTTCTCCCAATCGTGGGTCTTGGCTATTTGCATAGAAATCCAGATAGCCAAGAATGGAAAATGGTTGGTTCCTAGCTCTACTAGCCGCGATGTGCCCCCATGCCTTTGCCATTGTTTGTTCATTGTCAAAGAAAATACACATAAATTCACCCTTGTAACCATTTGGGTTCAGCCCTATTGTTTTACATCTAATCACTTCTTCCAGATTTTCAGGGCTTAAAAAGGTCAAACCCAAATTGTTGCTTAAAACCTGTAACATCTTCATTTTCACATAATTTTCAGTTTCTATACACTTGTCTCCCTTATCTGCAAAGCTGCCTAAAATCAGCACTCGACACTTTGCTTCATGATGGATATTGATAACCTGCTTTGTGGGTTGAACCATTAATTATTATTATTAATTATATTATTATTATTAATTGATGCTACACAAAAGGTTTAAAGTCAAACATAAAGAGATGCGGGCTAAATTTTCTGCTCTCCTGTCTGCACTTTATTATGCCTCTCCTCACCCTGATGATACTACTGCTTCGTCTTCCTATGAGGCTCAGGACGCACGCTCATTGCCTGCTCAGGAATCATATATTTCTAACATAGCCGACTCCCGTGCCTGTATATTCACTCAAGATGTCAATTCACCTACTGGCCAGGAGTCACATATCTCAAACATAACAGATGTCGGTGCTTGTATAGACACACAAGATGCTAATATACTTATCACTTGGGAGGTACACACACTGACCACGTCTGATCCTGTTACCAGTAGCCCATGTGAGACCATAGGCTCCGTTGCAGTTTCTAATGACTCTAATCTGCCCTTTGTCTCCCTAAGTGGATCATCCACTCCACCACTGACCTTTTTGTCACTTGTGCCCACGTCTTCTGTACTTAATACCCCTAACAGTCAGGGAGACCATGATTTTACCTTTATTCCATCTATAGGATTACCAGACTCACCTACTGTTGTGTCTGACACACCTTCTTATCAAAATACCTTTTCAGATGATAGTTTTTCTTCTTTGCATAACTCTGCAGCTCATGCTTCCTCCCTGAAAGTGGATCTCGAGCTCCTTGATGCTTTATATATGGATCCTTCCACTCCTGAGTCGTCATTTAGGGTTGAGAGCGTCCCACAGTGTAACATATTAAGGTGTGCCCTGCTCAATACCTCTTCTTTGGTAAAACACTCTACAGAAGTGGCCGACTTCATCATTGAGGCTAACATCGAGCTTCTATTCCTTACTGAGACCTGGCTGCATTCTGTAGCCAGCCCCGCCATCTCTCTTGCCGTCCCTGAGTCTCACCACATTTTCTATGTGGATCGTGACTCAAGGGTTGGAGGGGGGGTGGCAGTCATATGCCACAAGGATTTAAAAATACATGCTGTTACAATTCATCCAATTGACGGTTGTGAACTAATTCATATGAAATTGTTAGTGGATTCACACACCACTTATAACTTTACTTGTGTGTATCGCCCACCTGACGATATGCCAAATTTCATTTCTACCCTTCAGGAAACAGTTGCACCTTTCTTTACAAATTATTCTTTCAATGTCATCTTAGGGGACTTGAACTATGGTTTTGGTGATCCTGATGATCTCATGTCCACTAAATGTGCATCCATGTTCCAGGAGTTGAGCTCCCAAAACGTTGCATTTTCGCCCACTCATAAGAAGGGTTGCATACTCGACTGGGTAGTGTGTAACAGGGATATTATTCAGGATGTTAGTGTCTCACCCTGTTCACGGTTCTTTTTTCTGTTCAGCTCCCTGATAAAAATCATACGAGAGCTCCAGCGGTTGCCACGAAAATTCTATGTCGTAATATCAAAAAGTTATCCCATTCCTCTTTGGCCCCTCTCCTGTCTCCACTCTCAGATCCCGCATTTTATCTTCTTAATGTTGATGACAAAGTCAAGTGCTATCATAAAACCATCTCAGCCGCACTTGACCATGCTGCTCCTTTAAAACCCAAGGTCATCAAACCATCTCACACTCCCTGTACGGATAGCGCACCTCTTCGTCATTTGCGTACTCATTTGAGAAAAGCCGAGCGCAGATGGCAAAAGTCAGGCCTGCTGGAGGATAAACTGGCCTGGGCCTCCTCACAGGAGACCTATAAACGCTCTCTTCTTAGCGCTAAGAAGGAGCACTATAACGATAGAATTGTTCAGGCTACTAACTCCACCAAGGAACTTTTGGGCATCTTACGTTCCCTGGAACATGCACGTTCCCCCGTATCCCGCCCGGCATACTCCAAATCCTGGTGTGACGATATTATGAACTTTTGTAACGCTAAAATCGCAAAAATTAGAACTAACATTGTGAACAAATCAAAGCACATACTGGCCTCTCCTACTACAAACTCTAAAGCTAATTCTATCTCCCCTCCGGTATTTTCCTTTAGGCCGGTTACTGTCAGTGAAGTTAAATCCATCATCGATAGCCTCAAAGCGACCCAGTGTACCACTGACATCTGTCATGGTAAGGTTATCAAGGAATGTGTCCCGTCCTTGGCTGAATCTATCGCCAACATTGTCAATGACACTTTCAAGAGAGGACACATTCCAGATTCCCTTAAACACACATGTATAACCCCAATTGTAAAAAAAGCTACATTAGACCCAGCGGACCCAGCTAACAACCGCCCAATAACGAATGCGTGTTTTCTGTTAAAAGTTCTGGACAGAATAGCCTACCTGCAGGTTCAGCACTTCGTTGTTGAAAATAATTTACTTGGTACTTTCCAGTCTGGGTTCCGTCCAGCACATAGTACAGAAACGGCACTGCTGGACATTTAATTCAATATCCTTGAGCCGATGGATAATGGGGAGCCTTGTCTACTCATGTTTCTGGATCTTTCCGCCACGTTCGATGTACTTGACCACGACATCTTACTCGAATGCTTGCGGACAAACCTCATTCTTGATCCTTCTTCTTTCAGCTGGATGAAATCATTCCTGTCAGGCAGGACTGCTGAGGTTGTTTTGGGTCAATTCGCTTCTGATCGGTCTAATATCACCCAGGGGGTGCCTCAGGAAGCTTGTATATCACCCTTACTGTTTAATGTCTATGTTAAACTTCTGCATGCTCTCCTTCTTGAAATTAACATCCAATTTCAGAATTACGCCAATGATACCCAGGTGCTGTTCAGGTTGACTGGAGATCCCATAGTGGACATATCTAATATCACACATACCTTTGATCTGATCAGCACCTGGATGCAAGATAATTGGTTGTGCTTGAACAACCAAAAAACTGAGTTCCTTCTGCTAGTGTCACCTCACAATTTGAAGCAATTGGGATCCATTTATGAAACAATCACTATCAATTCCATGACCTTCAAAATCCTTAAGAAAGCTAAGTCTCTTGGCATCTATCTCAACACATACATGAACATGGATGCACACATCTCTGCCACAGTGAGCTCAAGTTTTTACTATCTTCGCCTCTTACGGCAATTACGTCCCCTTATCTCGGAAGAGAACTCTGCCATGATCGCGAGAGCTATTCTTGGGGCCAAGTTGGATTATGGCAATGGCCTTTTATGTGGAGCCCCGGACTATGAACTTTCAAGGCTCCAGGTGGTACAGAATGCGCCTGCCCGTATTGTCTGCAACACCTCCAGAAGGGAGCACATTACCCCTGTGTTGAAGAGCCTACACTGGCTGCCGATCAAGCAGCGGTTTAAATACAAAGCCTTGTCGTTAGCCCACAGATGCATATATGGTGATGCCCCTACTTATCTTAAGAAATGCCTGAACCTCCATGTACCGACCCGGATGTTGAGATCAGACTCACAGGCATTAATGACACAAGTCGCTGTGAAGTGTTCCCGCGCAGGGGGTCGCTCCATTCAGTCTGTTGCTCCTACACGGTGGAGTCAACTCCCGCTTAAACTCCGCTGTACTGCAAGTCCTTTTCTGTTTAAGCGATTGCTGAAGACTTTTCTTTTCGCTGAACATTTTACGTAGTCTAGGGTCCACTTTGTCTTTTGATTAATCTCCTGCCTGATTGCTAATTCCCTCTGATTTTGCACTTTTTATATTGTGTTAATTTTTTTTGTTGTGTTATGTCTTGTGTTGTTGGTCCTGCGCCTTGACGCCTCCGGGCTTAGGTGCATAATAAATTAATAATAAAATAATAAAATAATAAAATAAATACACCTCTAGTAAAGGAGGAATGTAAAGCATAACCCCTCCAGTATGCACATATCAATATTCTATCCAGGTCAGTTAAGTGTGTTTCTTGTAATGCCATAACTTCAAACTTTTGCATGAGTAATAAAGCCAATACCCAGGGTTATTGAGCCCTCTAACATTCCAAGATCCAATTTTCACTGTCATTATAATGGTCTAATATAAAAAAGGGACATATTGCATCATCCATCCTAACGTGTAGCAATAAACATATCCCCCATTCTACGAGCAAGCTGAAACATAACATTCCCAACTACCCAACTACTGCCAGTAAACTGTAAACAAAGTCACCATTCAGTCTTATTATCAGTACTTAATGGACAAAACAATCCCCAAGTTTCCACCCAGGCCGGCACCTCCCAACTGGCCCACACTTGCCATGAAAAACATATACTAGGCATACAAGCAAACAGCAAAACAGGGCACCGTAACCGTGCCACCACCCGTCTCAACAGGAGACCAGTGTAACAGCACCCATCTACGCCCTTTCAATAAGTATAATAAAAACAATAGTGACAGCTGAATTGTTAGTTGCATGAATGGACCAAATAGTGTACCAGCGCATATTGAAACACCAGCCTGACGGTGTTAAAGTAGCAGTAGGAAAAATGGCATAGTTCCGAATACAATCAAACCAGTCTCATGGATCGTGGCAAAGAGGCAGGACACCGTCTAGGTGCTGTCTCAAGGATCCGGTCGTATTCTATTCGCTCTGGAGGGGAGGACGGTCCGACGCCGCACCGGGTTTCCAGCAATTGTGCACTACTGGAGCCAAAGGAGTAGGTCTGCTACTACCTCTATCAGGCTGGTCACGCAGTCGTGGTGAGTCCCATTGACTCGATGCAGCACCTTCAGACCTAGGTTCTACGTCCAGAAATTCCATGGCAGCAGCAGGCATGTCAAAATAATGTGTGCCTGAATTATGGAACAACCTTCAATTTGGCGGGGTATAAGAGGAAATATTTCGCCCATGTTCCCTGAGGACCTTCTTCACCCCTTTGAAGGATTGTCTCAACCGCTGCACCTCCACGGTGCAATCTGGGTATTAAAAAATGTGCTGGTTTTCAAATTTAAGTGCACCCACCTCCCTTGCCGCTTTTAAAACGTCATTGCAGTCCCTATAGTTGAGTACCTTCATTACCACTGTGCATGGAGCCGCACCAGGAGGAGGTTGGGGCACCAATGCCCTGTGTGAATATTTCAGGCCATGCAGGCTCAACATTCTCCCTTAAACCGACCAGGCATATATCAGCGTGCCTGGCGCATCTTTCCTGGTCCTCCAGGTGGGTATGAGC
>JAVXUN010044362.1:0-18614 GCA_035591995.1 Stereochilus marginatus | reverse complement strand
ACCCCCACGAAGGTAAGGGAGGCCGGCACCACCACTGACTGCAGGAAGGGGAGGACAGCCCTCCAGCAGTGGGACCTGAAAAACAGAAGGGAGCACTAAGTACAGGAACTGTAGGCAGCAACCACCACCAACCAAGGAGATAGGAGATACCAGAACTGTGACTCACCGAATCAGTGGCATGCCGGGCGTACCAGGAGGAGGTGAGTGAACTCACAGGTTCAGGCGTAGCAACAGCTAAACAGTGGGTCAAGGAGAACAGCGTCCCACCAAACAACCCCTGCTTCCCCAAACACCAACCAGCCCCCACGCGGCCCCTTCCGTTCCCCCCCCCCTTTTCCTACACAACTAGCAAAGGATACGTGGCGCTACTGTGAGGAGGTGGCGTGGAAGAGTTGTCCAGGAGAGAGGGAGGAGAGTCCAAGTGGTGCTGCGAGAATACGGGAAGAGAGGAGGCGTGCCTGGCAAGGCGGAGCTTGCGTGGGGAAACAACAGGAAGGGACCGGCTAACACATCGAAGTGTGCGCCGGAACTTGCCTGTCACACAGCCGTGTGGAGAGGAGAGCGGTAGGACTTCCAGACAGCGGCAAGCGCTTCCAGCGTAGATCCAACGAAGCAGGAGGCTGAGACGAGGCGAGACTACGGAGCGAAACAGGAGCTGACCGTCCCGGTCAGTATCTTGAGGACAAAGCGAGCGGCAACGGCCACCGAGCATGGACGTCACCGCCGCGGGTGTAGCGCGCGGCTACCAGCGAAGGTGGCTCGCGCCAGGTGGCTTGCGCAGAGGGAGACACGCGCGCGTTCCAAGCAAGTGGAACGCCAGCAACAACCAAGCAGGGCAGCCTCATAGAAGGTGAGTAAAGCAGCAGTGAGGATTAGAGTGAGAGGGAAGGAGGAGAGAGGAGAGAGTGGGTCCTCAAAGGGTGTCATCAGGGATGCATGTGAATGAACTAGTGAGTAGCTGAGTGCAAGTCAAGGTACAACTAGTGGGTGTCAGTAGGTTAGCCATGATGTGTATGACATTCATGGGGTGTGCACAAATGTAATGGGAACTTGCCTGTAGCATTTAGTGATGCTACTGGCACATATGGTATGAGTACACAGCAGCGCCCAGTTGACACCCTACCTTAACTTTATTATGTCTATGACTTCCAGATTATATGAGCCTATTATTTTGGCCAAATGTGAGGGTGAATTAGTGGTGCAACGAGGTACATTTTTGGGAGCGAGGTTAAAGGGGCCAAATTTCGGCTATCACTACTTTATCTCTTTGCCTTCTCCTTCAAAACTCGAACAGAGCTGTAAGTTATCATTTGTTTACAAAAATGCTTAGTTTTACATTAATGGACGGTTTTCAGCCACAAAAATAGCTGTATTGTATTTGACTATTCTTTACTGCCCTCTTACTGTGGTATAATAACAACACCTAAAATATCATTTGTTGACAATAAAACTATACAACAGGGCATTTTCACAGAAAATAATAAAAAGAATGTATAGGCAGTTTTTCAAAACACCTTTGTATGTCTTGTGTTCATTGTGATAACAGATCCCCTTTACAAATTAGCATATAAAAATATAAAAATGTGCATATTACCAACCGCATGCGAACATGGGAATGCGGCACAAAACGTTAAGCCAAATATGTTTTAATGCATGGTTTCAAAATGCAAAACTCGTTTTTTATGTCTGCTTTCAAAATTGCCCATTTTAATTTTCAAGAAAGTCACCATATAAAATCAGCACAAGATACATTGCACACATAAATACAGAATTTGACTCAGTTGCAAATTAGCTGGCTACACAAGGGAGTAACCTATTTGAATATAATTCGAAGCATGGAGATAGTGCTGGTTGCAGGAATTTGTTCAACTATAGTTTTCTGGGCCAGCTCAGTCTGCAAACCGGGGGGGAGCAAGTGCCCCACTTGCCCCCCCCCCACCCCGCGGACACCCATGAAAGTAACTTCAGAGGTTCTATGTATAGAGCATTAAAAATTCCCTCTACTTCCTTTTGATACTTTGTCAAAACTATTTTTAAACTAAGAAATACAGTATTATAAAAGGGACATTTTCATCATCCCAACATCCCCAGTGATTGGTGGCACTTCTTACCTGGTAGGGTTCTTAAATCAGCAGAGTGCCTGGTGGCAGAAAAATGACAGTATAAAACATTATACACAGTTAAAACAGCAGTAATAACCACTCTTATCTGACCCCGGCTTTGTCCAGTTCCAGGAAGTGATTCTTTTCAAGACTCCTGAACTGACTGAGTGATGGAGCCAGACGGATCTCAACTGGCAAGACATTCCACCAAACTGGACCCTGTTGTAACAGGACCCTGCCCAGGTCCCTTGCCTTCCAAAACGAAGGGAAGATAACCCTGGCTCTCAAATGCGACCGTTCTGGTCGAGAGCTGATATGCCATTTGGAAACCGTGCCAGAGGTACCTGCGGCCTTGATGCAAACATACTTTGTTCAGTTCCTGTTCTAGAAAATGTCTATAAAGTATAAAGGAAAAATGCGAAGGAACATAGGAGAACTGGTCGACCAGTGCAGACCCTGAAATAATGTTCAGTTTCCTTAAAAACTGGGAATTCGAAAATAACTCTGCATAGAGGTAACATAGGACTGGAAGTTTGTAAGGCACAGAATGATCAACTTATTCACTTTTGGAGAAATGTTCACTAGCCTCCATTCTAGTTTCTTCAGCATGAGCAGGTTAGGTAAAGTAAGTAATTCAAAAAGCCAGTTGTAGATTTTTGGGTTCCAAATATAGTTCAATAGTCTAGTGTTTACTTAAAGAACATTATTGTAACAAGCTGTAACATATGCATTGTATCAACGTCAGGTCATTTGCGGATAATTTTTACTCATAAGTACTTGATTTTACACTTTGTCCAAATATACAACTAGAGTCATTTTCTTACGATCAGTACCAATTCTCCCCAAAAACCAGATTAAAATGTTGTTTGAGAAGGGTCTGATAGACTTGACGTAGAACAGTTTATTTAAGTACACTGAATAGACTTTAAAGGAAGATGTTAATATAGAACAGTAACAGTGAAGAACTTAATAATATTTTTTAATATAAAAACATTTTGTTGTCAATTTCAGGCTCGGGAACAGCAGAGCTGGTGGCAGCGGCTATGCTTGTGTGCCTGCATTCCATCCTGCAGGCAGCCTTCTCGCCCGAGCACACCTCCTTCTTAAGACCTTTACCATCATTCCTGTATTAAGATCCAGGTGAGAAAGCTGGCATAAGTGGACAATTGGGTGAGTGGGTGGACAATGTTTGAGAAGATTAATGAAGTGTTTTCGAGTTCACATTGTTAAGATTGTTAAAATTGAAACTGTTCTGAGCACAACACGAATAATTGCGACCCCACAACCAATACTTTTGTGGTGCACACGGTTCTCTTAGCTACTTCTTGTAGAACTCACAAAGACATATTTGATAGTATAGTGAGTGGCGGTGGGGGTACTAAAACACCTTGACCACACAGCAGGCCTGGAAGCAGGTTTCTTTTTTAAACATCTTTAGTTTTCTGTGTTTTTTCCTCACATGGCCTTTTGCTGATGTCTTGCAGGGGAACTACTTTCACTCTGCGGAGGTTACATTGAAAGCTTTTAGCTTGCAATGTTATTCCTCTGCCTGTATTCTGGTTGCTAGTAAAATGGTACAGTATGTGCTTTGTTCTCCCTGCTTTGAAGTTAAAGGCTCCCATAATGTTATCTTTATTAGCACAATAAACCTGACAGCTCTTCTGGGATCAATCACACACACAAGAGCTGGCAGAGAACAAGTGTCAGTACTAATCAGTTTCTAATTTGTCACTAATGCTTCTGTTGGCTGGATTCCTAATGTTATGTTGTTATCTGGGAACTTGTATGGTGCCTTCTCACCACTGACATGATATCGATGCGCCACGAGTCGAGGCAGGGTCTTCCGCGACTCGATTTTCGCGAGGCGGCACCCCCATTTCCCAGCTGGGTTATATCATTTTCATGGACTTCCTAAGGCCTGAGTCTTGAGCACATGTTCAGTCCATGACTATTCTTTGGTTATTAATATCTGTAGAGAACCTGTCCCAGCCATATATCAGTGCTGGTATACTCGGGCCGGTACTATGTGTTGAACTTTCTGTGCAATGCATATTTTCTCTCTATTTAAGTGTGCTCATTGTCTTCACAAGGGCTGGAATCAGCACAGCCGATGGGGAGAACAATCACCCCAAGACACTGTGCATCATCATCATCACGCATGTTCTGTCCACTCAAATCTTATTTTTTAATATGACTGATTTATTTCCCTCCTTATCAAAGGGATAGGATTTATGTGTTGTCTTTCATCATATTTGTCCCTCTCTCAGACCCTTTCTGATTTGTGTTTGGGGGCTAGTCTCAGACTCTTGAGTGGTATACTCCCCGAAACTAATTTACGAAGGGTCCGGTGATATGTGATTGGCCCATTTTTGTGCCTTCAGTGTTCTGTAGTACTTGTAAGTGGCAGTTCCGTTTAATGCAGAAATTGGATGGATAGATGAATGCTGGTGCACTGTGTCACCTCCCCACCCTAATTTATTTTGCTCTCTACAATGGAATGCTGGCATCTTGGTGTAATCGTGACACTCCCTTCATTGATTTGTTACCTGGTAAGCTGCATCCCTGTCTTTGCCATTTGTTCAAGCCCTTCTACCCACTGTGGCTGTTAATGCCGTGTCCTAGTTTTGGTCAGTATTTCCTTCTGTGTTTGTCATCTGATGGTAGGGAGTGAGCGGGTTCTTTTTCTCCTCTCCTCTGTGTGAGGGACGGCTGCTATCCTGTCTTTACGTGTGGCCAGTAGTGCTTCTTTCTTGGTTGGGAACAACCAAGTCTTTATTTTTTTCCTGAATATTAGGTGGTTGCTTTCACTTCGAATATCCTCTGGGAGCATATTCCATATTCTTACACCCAGTCTGCTGAAGGTTTTCCTCCTTCTCTGATCTTTTTAAACCTTGGTTCCACTAGGAAAGGCCCTCCACCTTGTCGCGTGTTCCTGAATGGGATTGCTATTTTGAAATTATTCTCCCAAATTAGTGATCTTGTTTTGTAAATATTCCTGTGGATGATGCACAGTGTCTTGAAGGTGATTCTTCACCCCACCGATAGCCAGTGCATGTGATGCAGTGCTATGGAGATATGGTCCCTTGGTTTGAGGTTGAGTGCCACCCCTCACCGTAGGTTGCGGGGCTCGTGGCTGTAGGTACAACTATTAAGCCTTTGAAGAAATGTACTCCCGATTCAGCTTTTTCTATTTCAGGGTAATCTTTTAACCAAAGAACTGACTCTTGGTCAGAAGGGACAAAGTTGTTTGTTTCTAACTGAAGTAAAGGTAGTAAATCTTTAAATACAGAAGGAGAAAAAATAGGCAGTGGTGCGGTTTGAGCTAGATCTTGGTCTGGGGTATTCAGGCGAGACAAGGTGTCCGCTTTTGAGTTGGATGCTCCCGGTCTAAAAGATATAAGAAAGTTAAATCTCGAGAAAAATAAGCTCCATCTAGCGTGTCTCTGATTTGAGAAGTTCGGGAATACGCACACGAGAATGGGGAACAAGATTTGAAACAGATGACTGTTTATCCTCTGGTTTACGTTGCTCCTTTCTCTTGTCTAATTTTCTCTGTTCAATTTGCAAACAGATCTCAATTAATTGAGATAAGGTACTAGGAGGAGGATAAATAAATTGTAGCATTTCACGAATGTCATCTCTCAGCCCGGTCAAAAAGACTGAGTATTGCGCGGGCTGAGGCCAAGCTGTTTCCAGAACCAATTGTTGGAACTTGGCAATGTAATGTGTAAGATCACTATTTCCTTGCTTTAAGGATAAGAGTTCCAACTCTTTCACTTGAGCAGGTTGTTTTAAGTCGAAGATACTCTTAAATTCGGAAAGAACATTTTCCAGATTTGTAAGAAGTGGGGCGTTAGCTTCTATTAGAGGAAGAGACCAAGCCTGGGCATCTCCTCCCAAATTGGCCAAGAGGAAAAGTATTTTGGCTTGATCTGTTTGATATTGTGTACTCTTAGCTTTGTAATGTAATTGGCAATGTGAGAGGAAGGCCTTAAGTTTTCTAGGGTCTCCCAGAAATTTTTCAGGTAGAGGTATCTTTATGTTAAATTCTGCAGGAGTAAGAACATCATGTCTAATTAAAGAGGGCATGGAAGTAGATGGGGTTGCTGCAGAGGGTTGAACAGTCAAGCGCAAATCAGACAAGCTTTTCTGAAGAGCTACAGTTTCTCTGCGTGAATCTTCAAGACCTTGTTTAAGTTCGGACAAAGTCTGAGTGATTGTTTCCAAAGCAGCCTCCATGAGCCAGGCAACTCTTATGGCTCTATCTTTATGTAAAGCTGCGTACTAAGAGACTCACCGTACGTTGCAGGGCTAGTGGCTGTTTGAGCAGTAGCTTAGCAGCGGTCTAGCCTGACCTGATCCGTGGTCCCTTGCGGAGTAAAGGATCGAGGTGGCTGGAGCCGCCAATCAAGTGTGTAGTTTTAAGGTGTGTGTTCAGCGCCTTTGCGATTGGGTGTAGCGTGGGTACTGGGTCTCCAGGTTTTGATACAATATACGTGGTTCCCTGAAAAGAGAGGGTGAGGTCCGTCAGCGAGGGGAAGTTCTATATGACAAAGTTTAAATACAGTAAGAGTGCAATACTTTTATAGAGGAGCTCAACCTACCAATGGTTTGGCGGCTCCGGGTGTAATGGATATGATTCCAGCTGGGCTGTCCAGGAAGTGGGTTTCGTGAGGTTCTAGTGGGTTACATCAGCAGTTTAGTCCAGAGGACGCTGAGTTCTTAGTGGCAAACAGCGGTATGAGGAGGTTTGTGTTTCCCCAAAGGTAGTGTCTCAGGAGATCGGTAGTTGGCGCTATGCGCGGTATGCGCATGCGCGAGTGTTCACTGTATCAGGAATGGTGTCTCGTAGTAGTTCTCGTTGCCCTCCTGCAGTTTGAGGACAAGAAGGGAGGAGGCAGCTTTGAGTTGTGGGGGTCAAGGAGAGCAGTTCACGGGTGGTCGCGAGAGTGGCTCCTGCAGTCACTGTAATCAAGGAAGCGAATAGGCGCAACGGGCCCGGATCGCGCCTCGGGCCAAAACCCGTGTGACACTGGGTGACTCGACGAAACCCGATGGGCAGTTATCACTCACCGCAATACTGGCGTGAGTCGAGCTGGTGGATTTTCAGTTCGGGCGAAGCCAAAGAGGATCAAGAGCAGAGCCAAAAAATCGGCGTGTTTCCAGGACCGAAGTTCACAGATAGAGCGGTTGGTTCTGCGCGTGGGTTGTGCAAGCGTGGCTGTGAGAGGCTCGCGTGAGAGGCACACGCGTGAGTGGAATCCTGTAGTTAAGTGGAAGGCAAGGTGTAAGTACATGTTGTACTAATGGTTTTGAGGGGGGTAGTCTGAAGAGGGTAGTAGTCTGAAGAGAGGGTTTTAAATGTGAAGGAAGACCAGATGGGAAGTGGGGTAATTCTACAGTGTAGATCTGGGTTAGTCTTTCTTAAGTCTGAAGTGTCTGTAAGAGTGTCTGTAAGAGAAGTGTTAGGGTGAAGTCTGAAGCGTAGGAATCAAGTGTTAGTTTGAGTCTGAAGTGTAGGAGTCAAGTGTTAGTTTGAAGAGAGTGTGTTCAGATTGTAGTCGGAGGTCCCGAGCAGTATGGAGTTTGCGTAGTCCAGCCTGCTCATTATTAGTGCTAATAGTAAAGTCACTTTTTGTGGGTATGCTAGAAACGGTAGTATTTTCCTGATTTATATGATGTTTGCCATGCAGGTTCTTGCAATTTTTGAGCAGTGCTTCTTAAGCCTAACTTTATTGCCCATGTATATCCCCAGGTTGATGCAGTCTTACCCGACTGTTGGCCTGATTCCTAATGACTCTGGCCAGGGGAACGGTGATGGGAATAGGGTCTGGTTCCTGCATAGCATTGTCTCCGTTTTGTCTGGGTTGATAACCAGGTGGTTTAGTGTCATCCAGTTTGCTACAGATTCCAGGCAGCTTTTGATGTCTGGGTTTCGGTGTTTTGATGGATCCTTTATGTTGTATACAATCTGGGTGTCGTCTGCGAAATTGTAGCAGGTTAGCCCTTAGGATTGTATTAGTTCTATTAACGGGGTGAGTTATATGTTGAATAACAGTGGCGACAGTGATGAACCTTGTGGTACTCCATATTTCAACTCTTTTGCTGGAAGAACTATGGTTCCATCCATGTCTTTTGTGTCCTGTCTTGCAGGAAGGATAGAAGCCATTGTAGTGCTTTTCCTTTCACTCCACAGTTTAACCTTTTTTCCAGCATCTTGTGGTTAACAGTATCAAAAGCTGCCATCACCTCATTTCTGTCCGCGTTGTTTTTAATGTCGTCCCAAATATTGGTGGTCGGTTTGGCCACTGATTCCTTCCTAATTCTGGGCACCTGGCTGGAGGTGATGTAGTGGTTGATTAGGGTCCTGGCTGCCTCCCTAAGTGCTGGTGAGTTTAACAAGATAGTTTTGAAGACGTAGCCTGGGCAAGGGTCCATGGGCGAGCCAGATTTCTTGCTGGTTTTGACAAGATCTAGGAATTAGCTTTCTGTTAGTGTCTTGAATGTGTGTATTTCATTCGGCGGCTGAGATGTTGTTGCTTGTGTATGGTTCGGCTGGTGTTGCCCTCCCTGGATGCCTTCAGGTGTACCTCCGCTCTGTGTGCTGTGTGGCCAGGGTCTATTCTCCTTGTTTGTGAGTTCGTTCATCTGAGTTGTTATTGTTTTGTGGCACTTTTCTATCTTCTGCCCAAAAAACGCCGACAGATTTTAGGCATTGTTTTTTGTCTGCTGGCTCGTCGTTGATCATTTATTCTGGATTGCAGAATTCGTTCACTATTTTGAATAGTTCTTTTGAGCAGTTGTTTGATTTGAGTATTCTGTCTGTGTAATGCTCTTTTTTGGATCATCTTATTTTTCCATTGTAGTGTGTCTGCTTCCTTTGTAGTTCTGTTAGTGTTTCCGTTTGTTGGTTTTTTTAGTCCAAGCTCTCTCCGTCCTTCTGACGTCTTGCTTGAGATCATGGATTTCCTGTGTGTACCATCTCTTATATGGTTTGGTGATTGTCTTTTCCTGGTAATGGTGAGAACATATCTGCTGCTCTGTTTATGCATTTGTGTAATGCTGTTGTACCTCAGTCCATGTCTTTTAGTATGTGTTCCGCCGGGATGTTGTTGTAGAACCATTTATCAATGTTTGGATATTCCATTAGATGTTTCCTTCTCCTGAAGCTGATTTTCTTTTCTTCTGGTTTCTTTTTTTGCCCGTCAGAATTGCTGTTGATGTTGAAGATAATGATGTGGTGGTCTGACCAATGGGTTGGTATGTTCTCCACTTTGCTCATAAGCTCCTTACTACAGAAAATACTATCTAAAGTGCATTCTTTTTTGCGGGTCTTCCCTCTTACATGCTGATCCAGGTCTAGGTTGTGCATACTCTCCAAGAGTTCTGCTGTGTTTTTGTTCCTCTTAATGTTCAGCCAGAAATTGAAGTCTGCCAGCACTATTAGCAGTGGGTGTTTATTTTGGATGGTGGCTATATAATTGGTTATTGCATTTGGGAATGCCACCCGGGGTCAGTTTGGTGGTCTGTACACTAGTAGAAATGATCTTGTTGTGTGTGGTCCTGTTCTGCATTTGACCAGCATTTGCTCAAATTCGCTCTGTTTCTCTGCTGGCTGAATTTCCACTTGTATGTTCTTCTTGTGTTTTACCGCTTACCCGCCTGCTCTTGTGGTACGAATCATGGTCTTTATCATGTAGCCTTATGGGTTAGCTATGTGTATTCTCGGTGCCTCATCCTCATCATTCAGCCATGTCTCCGTGAAGAATGCTAGGTCTGGGTTGTGTGTTTCCAGTAGGTTATTGCACTGATATTTGTGCAAGCACATTGATGATAGATTTAGCAACAGGCATTTGAAGCTTTGTTTCTGTGTGGTCCCAGGTCTGTTCTGCTTCTGCTCCCCCGTTGTCTGGTTGTTAACATCTGTGATGTATTCTTGAGTCTCAGTTGTCGCTTTGTCCGGCCTGTCCTGCCTAACCCTGTTTATTGTTGTGTTGGTTGCTCTGACGGGTGATGTCGGTGGTGGTTAGTTCTGCTGCAGTTCCTTTCGGCACATTTGATGATGAGTGTTTCTTCCAGGATTGCTTCCTCTCTGCTTGTTTTTGGTTCCTGTGTGCTAGTATTTTGTCACTCCTCCTCATCTATGTTCTTTGCTTCCACAAATTCTTTGTGCAGTTCCGTAAAGTCCATTTTTTGTCCCTTCCTCTGCTACTGTATAATCTGTGCTGTGCCCCTCTGCCTACTTGCCCTGTGGCTTTTCTTTTAAGGCCCTTTATGAGGTGATCTATCAGTGTGAAGGAGTTGGTTGGTTCCTGACCTTTCCAGTCCCCTGTGTTCGCTTCTGTTAATTTTCTGTATTGTGCTATTGGTTTTATTGCTTTACTCGGATGGCAGGTCCTAATCACTTCCCGGTTTTTTAATAGGGTCGTGCCTTCCACCATGCGCCCTTCTGTCTGCGTTTCTTGGGTCTTTGTATGTTTGCCCTCTATATCTGCTATGTTGCCTCCTGCTGGCTGTGGATTCTGTGTTGTAGGTGTCATGATAGCCAGGTTTATCTTTGCATTGTAATCCTTTCCCATGTTTTTAGGTTTGTTTTTTGTACCATTACGGTCACCCTTATTTGTTTTCTGTTTGGTCGTGGGTGTTGAGGGTGTTTTCTGTTTGGTCGTGGGTATCACGGTTCTCACCGTGCTGTTCTTTGTCGGCATCTGATGCTTCCTTTTGTCCTTGTTGCCGCTGCTCCATTGATTTTGGATTTCTCCTAATGGTGTAGTTGTTGCTTTGATGTCTTGTTTTCATAGGTTCTGTGCTGTTGTTGTTCTGCTTGTTCCCTTGTTTTGGAGGTTTGATGTTGTTGGCCCGGTTGTCACCGTGCTGCTTTTTTTATGCCTTCGGTGGTTATCCTTAGTCGTGTCTCCTGTCACCATTTGGTCGGCTCTGGTTGGTCTTTGATTGACTATGGGTACGGCGGTTTTCACCGTGATTCCAGCTTTTGTTTTGTTTTTTGGTATTTGCGCTATAGGCACTGGTATCTGTCATGTGCCTTGCTTTTCCTGTCCGTTTCTTGTTTCTGCACTCTTTCCTCCTTACGGCATTTTTTGCCTCCTTTTTTCTTGCCTGTTTGTATGATTGGTTTTCCTAGTGTTATCCCTATGGATTGCTGTGGATTCCTGGTTTTCCTTGTTCATTTCTGGCGTCTCTCCTGCCTCCTCAATACGGATTCCGATGGTTTGCAATTGATCATCTTTGTGGGTTCTCCTTTCCCTATTTTTCAGTCTTCTTATAGCCTGTCTTTTGGTCAGTTCTGCGTCCGTTTTATGCGCTATTTCTCTGTTCTTTAGCGGAGCACCAGGTTTGATGCTTGATTTGATGGCTCCATTGTGGCCCCTGACTCCCTGCCGGAGTTCTAGTTGGGCTCTATGTGTAGTGGGTTCCGAGCTTACCATTGGACTGTGCAGACTTCGATGAAGTATTATGACAAATGCACACTGTTGTACTGCTTGCTGACTTGCTGACAAATGAACTCAGCTGGCAAGTGGATACCAAATATGAATCTACTCTGCTTTCAGGACAAAATGTGCTTTCAGGACAAACATTTTTTTTCCTTCTGATATGTTTTTGCACAATGGCAACCAGCAGCTAATTTCATAAACATGCTGGTTAATTTGCTTTCAGGCCAAATAAAATCAAACTTTTTTTTTCTTTTTTTTTTCTTTTTTTTCTTCTTTTGATTTGTTTTTGCACAATGTGTGTGGCTGCCAGCAGCTGAAACCGTACATGCAAAAAACTAATGGCATTGGCCAATGCTTGTTTTAGTATGTTTTTGAAACTCAGCAAGTAAAAAAAAACTAGTGCAAATGACAAAGTGGTAAAGGGTGTGGTATATAAAATAAGATGAGTTGGAGATACAGTTCTTTAAAAAGGCATTGGCAATGCCATTAGAGGGTAAGATTTTTGTGGGGGTTGCCGCTCTGCTGGCGTTAGTTTTCTCTCAAATATCTCATACACTCACGCTGTACCTGGGGGTACGTCCATCTCTCCTGTGCTTTTTTAATGTATAATGTATGCTTGCCCACTGGCTGACTGTTGACATGATTTTATCTTCAGGGCTAGCCAGCCAACTTTACGTTGATATACACAGTTGATGGCGTTGCTTAATCTGGGTGACAAATCCAGCGATTGGGACCTTGGTCCAGGACCGCCCAATATTTTCTGCCGCCTTAGGCAGATTCGGGAGGTCCCGCCTTTGATAAGAGGGAGTGGGGCTGGCCGAGCAAAGTGTGTCCGCCTCTTAGGGGCAAAAGGGACTGCCCTCCAAAAGGTGCCGCCCTAGGCAACCACCTGTTTCGCCTAATGGACAGGCCCTGCCTTGGTCCCATCTGCTTAAATGACACTTGCTCTTGGATGGCGGCCAACTTTCTTAAGCAGAACGAAGCCAAGGCCAATTTTCCTTTAGCCCTGTATTTGAATAATAATAATAATAACAATAAAAAGGTTTTATTAAGCATTGATAATACCGACCGTTTCATAATGCTAAAAACATGCACAATTAAACAAACTACTCTTAAAACATGCTCATTTAGTCTCTGTGCCCTCTCCCTCTCCCAAGACCCTTCTGAGGCTTGGATATCAAGCAAAAAGTTCAGCATCCTCATGTCCCTGTTTTGCCAAATTAAGTTGTGCCAGGTAAAAGGTATACTTTTAGCCTGATTTTGAATAGTTTTTCCATCAGTGATTGACCTTAAAGGGGCCCAGTCTTGGCTCTAACTACTTTAGCTATTTGCATTCTCCTTCAAAACTTAAAAAGAACTTTAATTTATCATCTGTTTAAAAAAATGTTTAATTTTTACAGTAATTGTACTTTGATAGAGTATTACCTCGACTTTCAGGTGTCATGTGAAAATTGAGTTCAGAATAGAGCGTGGTGAAATGAACGTCATAGAAAACAGCGCGTTCACCACGTTCTTTTCTCAAAATATTGAAAAGAGCGCGATGGAAGAGCTCTCTCCCGACTTGCGCAGACTGGAGGGTAGAATAATAAATCTATTCCCCTCCAGATTGCACTTTCCCCGACTTGCACAAACTGGAGGATGGAATAGTAAATCTATTCTCTTCCAGTTGGCGCTCTGAGAATAGAGCACGTTGTTTTCTACAAAGCGCTCTTTTTTTTACCACAAACGCTCTTTTTTTTTTTTTTTTTACAAATGCTCTTTTCCCATGAAACCGACTTTCACAGACGTTTTTTTCGGACACAAAAATAGATGCATTGTATTTGGCTATGCTTTTACTGCCCTCTATTGCCGAGCTGTGGAATAACTACACCTAAAATATCACATTTTGACAATAAAACTATACGAAAACGGCATTTTCACAGAACCTAATAAATGGAAAGTATAGGCCGTTTTTAATGCTCTTTTCAAAGCACCTTTTTATGTCTTGTGTCCACTGTGATGACCGATCCCCGTTAACGACACTGTGGCAAAGCGTTCCAGGGTTTTTGGTCCCTGGTGGGCTAGGGAACTTCCCCCTATTAGTTACTTCTTCATTCTTGGGGCATCTAGTTGGAAGTCAGACTGCTTCCTTTCAGTCCTGTTAGTGTCAGGGAATGAGAACCAAGCTTTCAGATAGTTGGGACCCTTCCGGCGGATAGCGGTCCAAGCCAATAGGCATGTTCTGAACATGATCTATTGTTCCACGGAAAGCCACCATAGCTGCTTTCTATGTTGGGTTTGTGGAGGACTAGGATTATCCGGTAGAGCTGGGCAAGCCCTAGTGGGCTCAAGCCCACACTTGGGCTTGGCTCAGGCCCACTAGGAATTTAGCTCCAAGAGCCTAGCTCAAGCCCAGGGGCTCACATATGCAGGGCACAGTGAATGCTCCCCATACTGTAGCCGTGAGTGACAATGTATTAATGCAATGCATTTAAACATTAGCGCTCTACATTGTCGCACTGCAATGTATAAATTCACTGCATTTATACAATGTTGCGCGCTTGGGCTCAGCTCGTGGAGCCCACACCCAGCTCGGCTCGCGCTGAAAAATTTCAGGCTCGCCCAGCTCTATAATCCATATGCCGCGATTTGAGCTTTAATGGGGCACACTCACCACAATGAGTACGAGAAATACAAAGGTGTTTTGAAAAGAGCCTTAAAAACTACCTATATTTTATTTATATTATTTTCTGTGAAAATACCGTTTTCTTATAGGTATAAGGTCGTAAAGTTGTTATATGGTGATACTTTAACAGTTGATGTTCCACAGCTTCACCACAAGAAGGCAGTACAAGAATAGCAAACATACACTACAGCTATTCTGGTGTCCGTAAACCGACCATGGAAGTCGAGTTAATGTTCTACTTTCAAAGCGCATTTACACTAAAACTATGCGTTTTTCAGTCGAATGACAAATTACAGTTCTATTTAAGTTTTGAAGGAGAATGCAAAGAGCTAAAGTAGTGATAGTGCCCCTTTAAATGCCCCAAATACACTATGTTTCCATAGGTGAGGAAAGAGGCGATTTCAGCCTTGTTAAGCCAATGGTGACAGGTCGTCACCGCCACTGCAACTTGAGCTGTCTCATCCAGTGTCCTGTTAAACATGATTGTAATGTTGTGGCTGTGGTGCGCAGGCCGGATGTGAGGCATCACGCTGAACGTGACCTCAGGAAGTAAAGTGTAAGTAGGTTTCCCGGGCTGGGCATTAGAGATTCCGGCTAGATGCAATGAAGAAGCACTAATAAGCACTCTGTCTCCGCGTCCTATGATTACACAGTACAGCTACACAGATGACCTCACAACCACTACATAACATTGGTGACGAGCGGGTTAGTACCTACCTGTGTCACGATCCTGCACAGCACAGACGCATGCCGCTCCAGTCCACGCGGCTCCAACCAGCCTGCTAGCAGCGGCTCCCGCTGCTCGATAGACCGCTGCGCCCAGGGTGCCTGCTCTGGAGAGGCCCCATGGTCGCGGTCCTGCTGCCTTCAGTGATTCCAAGCAGCGATGGTGTGCGGTGTCGTCTGGCTGCGGGTCACGCGCCCTCGGCGCTAACAGTGCCGATGCAGCACCAGTCCTGCAGCTACGGTCTAAGCCAAAGGTCCTGGCAGGTGCATAAGGACCACGGAGATACTCGCCTCGTACTGGCGTAGGTCCTGGAACCACCACATGAAGGCGACGGCCCTGGCAGGTTCATAGGAGCCACGGGGCTACAGAACGTCACATCTCCTGGCTGGTGCACACAGGTGAAGCAGATCGAAGTCTTCCTGGGTCCCGCACAGTGGTGTGCAGCCTCCTGGTGGTCCACACATCTCGCACTGGAGAGAGCTTCGCCTGTCATCCGCTCATGCTGCTGGGAGGTGAGTGAAGTAAAGCTAGCACAAGGCTCTAAAAAGGGGGAAGGAGAGAAGCTCCAGTCAGGCTCGCCTGCTGCTCCTGTCAACTTTAAGCACAGCTAGAGCACACAACAAGGCAGACCGCCTCCTGAAATCAACAAGCAACCTAAGAGCCACAGTCTCACAGAAGATCAACCAAACACGTGATCAAAAGAAGCAAAAGCATTGCGGTAAAGGCGGTTGCACCGCAGATATGGCAAAGGACTCAGATAATGGCAACCAGATCATAGCATCAGACCCCACAAGGCCCACAAGTCAACAGGTAGCAGCTTCACACACGGCCACATGGTACGCTGCTCCACCGCAGTTTAATGTGAGACAAGAGGTCTCTACGGCTGCATCCAGATGGCGGGCATGGGTACGCTGCCTCAACATGTTCTTCGTTGCCACTAAGGAAACAGATGACGCACGCAAGAAATCACTGCTACTGTACTAATGCTGGCTGGCATTCAGGTGCTTGACATCTATGACACCATAGGCGATGAAGATGAGTCACTGTCATTTGCTGACACGGTGGATGCAGTCTTTAACCACTTCATGTCAAGAACAAGCATAGATTATGAAAGGTACCAAATCCGAAGCGCGTCCCAAAATGAACAGGAAACGATAGACGACTTCCACGTCAGACTGAAGAAACTGGCAGGTAGCTGCAACTTTCACTCCGTGGACGAAAAAATACGTAGTCAGATTATACAGGGCTGCATCTCCACCACATTCCGCAGAAAGATGTTAGAAAAACCAAACATCACTCTGAAAAGCATGCTGACCGTGGGACGTGCTCATGAGGTGTCGTACATTCAGGCATCTGACATGGAGACACGAATGAAACTGCTACTAACGGAACAAGTAAAGACAACACAGGGAACCCGATGGCTAGGGCGCAAGAGACAAACTACGCAATCACGAACTGGCATCCTGAAAAAGGGAAACAACAGGCCACAAGCTACAGGGCATAAAACTGCAAATGTAAAGGATGATCCAACCACGGCAGCCTGTGGGAAGTGTGGCACAGAACCTCATGACCCTCATGAGTGTCCAGCTGCAGGGGCCCAATGCAACTTGTGTCAGCCACAACCACTATGCACGGATGTGCAGATCAAGCACTGGCAGGTGGGGATCTCGCCATGGCAGAGAGGAGACATAAGGATGGTGACAGACCAAAGGGACAAACAAACACCACCGAACGCCAGCACAACAGCTGCAATGGGCATTACTCACACGGAATATGTGGAACAGGCATGGCCGTTCAATCTAATCACAGAAAGTCAAGAATGCGAACCAGCTGGCTGTGATGCGGACTCAGCTAAGCCACTTGTCCTGATGAACAGTGTGGCAATGCCGGCTATGGTGGACACTGGGTCTAAGGTGAGCATCATCAGCAGACAACAAATAAAATGCAACTTACCACACAGCATAATAGCACCCACACCGGGACGAGTGAGAGCAGTTAGCCAAGTGAGCCAGCTGGCATGTGACGGTATGGTAGCAATAACAATGAAGCACGCACAACAACAGCTTCACGCCAACCTATATATGAGTGAGGCCGACTCCATCTTACCGTCATCAAGTAGCACATCGATACAGCTGACGCTTGTGGAGTTCCCCGGAAGACAACACACAGATATAAAAGCGAAAGAAAAATCATGCATGGAGCAGAAGACTGACACCACGGACAATAGCAATCTCAATGATCATGCTGCACATGACTTGGTACAGGTCGAGATGCACGGCGTGGGGGAGAAGACAACAATGCCAAGAACAAAAGATGGTGATCGCAACAATACGCAGACAACATCACAAAGCACACAGCAACAGACAGAAGTAATGCCGCAAGCCAAACAACCGACACCACAGTTTGCAGCAGAAAATATGAACACGGCAGAAGGTGACAATGACGCACCTGAAGGTAATGGAAGTGACTGCAGGATCACCGCAAGCAAGCTTAGACACTCGGTGATAATAGACAAGAACTCAGGGGTCGGAGACATAGTAATCAGAACACTGGTTAAAAGGCTGAATGGCGAGCGAACAGTAAAATATATGAGTGACACCAGGGTGTGGCACGACGCCACAAAATCTGCAGTGAAGTTAGACATGCGAAAACATGGTAAAGGCCAAAGGCCAAAAGACAAAAGGTGGAAGAAAAGGGCAAAAGAGAAAGGTTGTAAGTATGACAACAGCATTAACGGAAAGACATCATAAATAAGGTCACACCAGAGGCGATCAGTTAGCGAAGCACAAAACCCAGCCTTGAGTTACAAGTGAATAGTGGAATTGTGAACATGCAGACTCAAGATACATGTATAGTGAGATAACATCTTGTGAAATGGGGAGGGATGTAATGTTGTAGCTGAGGTGCGCAGGCCGGATGTGAGGCATCATGCTGAACTTGACCTCAGGAAGTAAAGTGTAAGTAGGTTTCCCGGACTGGGCATTAGAGATTCCGGCAACATGCAATAAACATGCAATAAAGAAGCACTAATCAGCACTCTGTCTCCGCGTCCTATGATTACACAGGACAGCTACACAGATGACCTCACAACCACTACATAACAATGATCCCGAGAAATCTGACCACCTCCACCGGGGTTGGTTGTGGACTCATGACTCTGTCCAGGGACAGGAGATCTCCCTAGACATTTTTCCCGAGGGCACCAAGAGGATGTCGATTTTAGATGGAGCCAGTTTAACCACATTTCTAGCATGTGAGCCAGCACTCCAATTTAGAGTTTTGTTTGCCTTATATTTACAGTTTTTTATCGCTGCTGGTAAAACCCTGTGTGACCAACAGAGAAATCCTGAATACCCAATCCAAATCGGTGTTGAACCACCACACCGTACCAAGCACTCTTTTCGTAAATGTGTCTACCACATATCCTTGTCGAATATAAACACGTGAAATTCCGTCTTGATATTTCTTTAATTAACAACGTTGTGTATCCACATGGGCGTCCGCAGGAATTTTCCCAGGGGAGGGCAAAAACATTCAGAGGCAGAGGCGGATTGACTAATATGAATAGGGTTTCCAATTCACACTGGGCCAGAGCAGGCCGCTGGGTGCCACATAACTGTGGGTCATAAATGAGCCTACTCACATGCTGCGGGGAAGCAAACACTTTA
>JAVXUN010043253.1:0-10874 GCA_035591995.1 Stereochilus marginatus | reverse complement strand
TTCCCTTCCTGATCCGTCTTTGACCTGCGCAAAGTGCACCTGAATGATTCCTTAAACCATACAACATCTGCCATCGCTAGCGCATAACCCCAGTCAGACCTAGACGCTGCGACTATTTCATTGATCCTGAACGCGCCGAAAAAGGCTAAGGAGAACGCTGCCCTAAACAACTTTTGCTCAGACGGTGACGGGCACACTCTGTTGACCGCCGCCATCAGACGGCGCAGCAGCCTTAAATTAATAGGGCGCCTGGGGTCCGCCTTGTCAGGTGCCAAGCGGGACCAGCCCTTTACTGCTTGCCTCACCAGGAATTCTTGAGCCAATGCCTCATGCCCCGCCAGTTTTGCTACAAAACTAATCGCAGACACCTGCGCCCTGGCCCACGCTGCCGAGCGGCCCTGCTGCTTGTGTTCCACCAAATAACCCAGCAGAGCCTGCCTGGTAAATATGTCCCCCGCCCCCGCCGCGCGGCAATGGGCCCCGTATGCTTTCATCGCTCGCTCATAGCCCCTTTTTGTTTTTTCTGTGATTGAGGCACTGATAAGCTCTGCGGCTAAGGGACACCAATCTTCCAAAGAGATCCTGGGAATGGAGTCATCTCCTCTGCTGCCCCGGGGCAACACCTCCGGAATTCCTGCATATTAAAACGAGAAAGGGCATCAGCTGCCGTGTTAGAAATCCCAGGCACATGCTTTGCCTTGAAAGTCACTTTCAACATCAGACATTTCAAAATCAGGGCCTTCAACAGACGTAACAGCAAGGGGCATTTGGCCCTTTGTTCATTCACTGTGTCCACCACCCCCATGTTGTCAGACCAAAATATTACGCTCTTCCCCTGCAAACGCTCGGGCCAAATCTCTAATGCCACAACTATAGGGAAGAGCTCCAGGAACGCCACATTACTGACCACTCCCTTTTCTCTCCATACTTCGGGCCACCACTGCATGCACCATTCGCTCCCCAGGATTGCGCCAAACCCAATGCTGCCTGCCGCATCTGTGAACAGCTCCAGTTCAGCACTCGACCACACTTTCTCTGGCCACATCATCACCCCGTTGAAGGTCTGCAGAAAACTATCCCACACCCTCAGATCCTCCCTAACAGACGCTGACAACCTGGTACGGTGATGTCGCTCCTTCAGACCAGACATGGACCTGGCTATTGCCCTTGAGAAGGCCCTGCCCATAGGGATGACCCGCAGGGCGAAGTTCAGCTGTCCTACCAAGCGCTGGAGCTGTCTCAAAGACACTCTTTTAGCAGTCAAACACTCGCTCACGGAGTTCCTGAACTCCTGCACCTTATTAGCCGGCAACCTGCTCTCGCCCTTCACAGAGTCGAATTCAATGCCAAGGAACACCATTGTGGTGTCAGGGCCGCATGTTTTGTCGGGGGCTAGGGGTACCCCCATATTCCCTAACACGTCCACCACCACTTTTAATCTGTCTGCGCATTCATCCGACCCTGCCTGCCCCAGGATCAGAAAGTCGTCCAGGTAGTGCACCAATGCATCTGAGCCCATCACCTGTACGATTATCCAGTGTAGGAAAGTGCTAAATGCCTCAAAGTATGCACACGAGACCGAGCATCCCATCGGCATTGCTCTGTCATAAAAATATGCTCCGTCGAAAGTGAACCCCAGCAAGCGGTGGTCGGCGGGGTGTACAGGCAGTAGCCTGAAGGCGGATTCGATGTCCGTCTTTGCCATCAGCGTACCCTTGCCCATGGCCTGCACTTTCGCTAAAGCCTGGTCCACGGAGGCATATTGGACGGAGCACAATGACCTCTCTATGGCCTCGTTCACCGAGGCACCTTTGGGGGCAGACAAATTTTGAATGAGGCGGAATTGTCCAGGCTCCTTTTTTGGCACCAGCCCCAGGGGGGAGCAAACAAATTCCTGCAACGGCGGTACCTTGAAAGGCCCCGCCATTCGGCCCAATGCGACCTCTTTCATGATCTTCTTCCTAGCAACCTCTGCATTGGCCGAGATGGAAACCTGATTCCTGACCCCTGTGGCCGATGCCCGAACACCGGCTGCCGGAATTCTAAAGCCTTCTTTGAAGCCGAAATATAACAGTGCGGCCGTCTCACTGTCGGGGTATTTGCACAACCAGGGGAAGAGCGCTTCTAATCTCACGGGGGACAATGCTTTCTGAGAATGCCCAGTTGCTGCGGCCGCAGTTTTTGCCTCTGTTTCTCCAACTCCCTCGTCTCTAATGCCTTGTCCCTTGTCATAGTCAGTCTTTGTTTTATCCGTCCCTGCCATCCCTTGCCTACTTGGCTCCCGCAGCCTCGAAGGGCTTGCTTTCCCCTTTCCCTGCGGCAGCACCTTTCCTAGGACATCTGACCTCAGGGTGTTGCGCACTGCCGCAGCCTGCGCACTGGTGCTTGAATTTACAATTTCGTCTATTGCATTCCGCACTGTTGAAATCGAAACAAGCCCCTGACCTGATAGCGTTTGACAACTTCTCCTGATGTTGGCCCCCCCGAAAGGGTGGCCTCTGGTGCCCACCCCCCTGCTGGGGTGAGGGCCTTTGGTTACCGCCCCATTGTTGATTGCGAAAGGACTGAAAGGGCCGCGACCCTCCCTCCTTCCTGACGCCCACATATTCCGACCACAAGTTAAGCTCTTTCTGGTTCCAGTGCAAGTCTGGGTGGCTGGCTTTCATCCACCTGAAATGCCTATCATATTCAAACCAACACTTTGCGCCAAATTTCCTTTCTGTGTCGGTGATCAGTGCCATGTATGTCAGCATTTGCCCTGCTATCTCAGGGAACTTGCCCACCATAACTGACATATAAATCATATAACCTTTCAACCAATTCTGCACGTTATGCTCTACATATGGTTTTTTAGGTTTCCAATGCCCACACACCACTTTGTCATCATTTGCATCGGCCTCCTCAATTGTTTCCACATTAATCAACTGAAAAATATCTATAAATTTGCCAGCTGTTATCTTGTTCCTAGTCTCCTGAGACACATGATACGCCAGGCTATAAGGCGCAGATGTCGACAACTCACCAGCACCCCCTTCACTCTCCGCTTCACTCACACTTGAATCATCCTCACAATCCTTACCTGTCCTCTCAGGTTTTCTACCAGAAGGGGCCTTCTTGACCCATCTTCCTTTCTTGTCCATCCTCCAGCCACCCGCGGCCCATGGGCATTTACGCTTTTTCTTATTGCCCTTTTCCTTTTCCTTCTCTCTCTCCTCCTCCTCGTTCTCGGACTCACTCCCCTCGCCCTCAGATGATGACCCCGACTCCGAGGACACCTCTACTGGCGCCTTCTTTTTCTCGCCCTTCTTCGCCCCCTTGGAGCGGGTCCCTATTCTAGTGTCCCGCACCCATTTCTCCTTCTTTGACGTTTCTCCCTTCTTTCCCTTTTTTCCTTTCCCCTTCCGTGGTTCCCTGCCCCTCTCCTCCTCCGGTCCGGTCCGAGCCACATGCACCTGTGCCTTGATCTCACCCAACATAGTAACCATTGACTTAAGAATTTGCTCCATGCCGTTCTGCCCCCCACCATTGGTCTGCCGTGGAGTCTTGGCAGGCACCTTCGCACCCTTTGGGGCTATCTTGCGCGCCATTCAATCGCTACAGTGTTTCACCAATCCTCTAAAATGCGCAACAGTCAGCCAACAGCCCTCGATGGCAAGATCACCTCATATACACTCAGTGCCCTTTAATGACACCACCAGCCACGCTGACCCTGGAATGCTGACCCCGTATGGGAACCTGGGCAATCTACAGGGCACTATTAATCATCCACCGCTTTCCCTACTCCGTCGACCTACCGGCACCCCGCCTTCCCTATGAACGCTGTACCCGCAGCCTTCGTGCCCTCCTCCCAAGCCCTACAGCAGCAAAGCGCCCGAAAATGCGCCGGCCGTGTTATCAGCACCCCGCCGCACAAATGGCAATCACTTGTACAATGCTTGCTGCAAAGACGCAAAGCGCTAACGAATCAGCTGTACTGCTCGCCCGCGTTGTAGTGCGGGCGCCGCTCCCTCCACACAATATTGCCAGAACACGGGACAACAATGATCTCTCCCGTCCCTCCCGGTCTCACCCAACGCCGGTCAGAGCGGCCCCGCCGCGTGGCGTGAGGCGACAATGAGGGCGATAATGACAACAATAAGCAAATCCGCTAGCGAGATGCTTTAACACCCGCACTGGAGCGAAAGCACACAACAACGACAAGACCCCACAATGCTCCACTCACCGGTAATCCAACGGAAACCTCGCGTCTGACCTACGAGCCGACCCCTCCGCACGCTCGCCTCCTCCTTCTACTCCGCCCGAGTGATCTTCCGTACTCCGGCGATGTTAGCTATCCTAGTACTGCAATCTTTTTACGAATCTTTAATCTGCCGCCGGAGCTCCTGCTCTGCGCGGCTGTCCGATGAGATGGCGACGGGAAAGGAGGAGCCGGCAGACCGGATGCGATCATGTCGCCTTCCGGCCGGCTCCCCCCGCCCCCTCCGCCATCTATGCTTCCGGGAAATACCCGGAAGCCTTGCCCGGTTCCCCGGACCCCCGGGCCGCCTGATGACGCTCCCAGCGAGTGCTGCTCGCTCTCCACAGGCCGCCCAGGGGGCACTCGGAGGAACAAACAACAGAACCACAGTTTGGATGCAAAAAGACCGTGGTCACAGGTTTAATCTCAATTAACAATCCAACAAACAGTATATACAAATGATAACAAGGACACAAAAATTGCAATTCATAATTACAGTTGTTCTCCCACGTCTATCCCCTAGGGAAGAAGACATCCCCATCCAATCCTCAACGGTGTGCACTCCTCACCGGACGTGCCCCCGCCCATGAACCAATCTTTGAACGCGGGCACTCCTCACCGGACGTGCCCCCCTTTTACGTCCATTCCTAGCCATCTCCCTCCCAGGGATCCCCGATGTAGCGCGTGAACCTTCCGACAGAATCGGGTGGTCCCGGCGACCCCCCGAGGGCTTCAAACCCCCTTTTTCTGGGTCGCCGCGACCATCCAACACTGCCATCCCCGGGGAGAGGCAGTCGTCCTCGTTCCGTACACCGAGCCGGGTCGCCCCCTTTTCCAATCGACCGGGGTACCAACAGCCCGTCGTGGCCTCGAGGGGTCCCAGAGGGGGGCATATGCCCCGGGCCCTGTTACCCCCCCGCCCAGCCAGGCCACTTGGGGGCAACCCGACCGCCCCATCGGTGATCATGCCCGTGCGTGTAAGCTCCAGGAGCTACCCCTCGAAACGATACCTAGGCCTTGGCCAAGCCGCACCGGCGCCGAAGGGGGCAGTAGCCCTGTCTTCGGCCCCAGGGCGACCCCGCCAGAGGCTGGGGCAACCCCCGCCACTCACGCGGTTCCTGTTCCTGCATTGCCCCAACGTCCTCATCCGTCTGGGAATGTCTTCTCCCCCCCCGATTCAGCTCATCCTTACGCCACGAGCGGCGGCGGGCCACTGACAGCCGCCGCTTCCCCCATGAGCCGTTGTTCTGTCACAATCGTTAAAATAAACAACTCGGTCCCCTTTTGGGACAAGTGTACTTTATCCTCGGCAAACATTTCAGGCCCCCTGATCAATGGGTATGAGATCACCCCCAACTTGCTTCCTGTGCACAGCTTGCGCATCTCCCTATTTAACCTCTTAGCTGACACATTAAGGGGGCGTTCCGCCGGACCCAAACCCCAGTTCAAACGGGGAAACATAGATGACCATACAATCAAGATGTCAGGGAAGAGCCTTCTTATCCAGGAAAACAGGGATAGCACTTGTTCCTTGACCTGTAGTCTGCCCAAACCCATGTCGTTCCCCCCAACATGAACTACCATCGCCGTCGGTGCTGGGATGGCCATGCAGTGCCATGCGTCTGCGATCAATGTCCTTGTCTGTGCCAATTTCAATCCTCCCCTGCCCAACCAGTAAAATGAAATTCCTTTGCTCCTTGCCTGCCTGTGGCCCTCGCTTCCCCGGTACAACTTGCCGGCCCTGGCCACGAAGGAATGGCCGACCACCCAGACGCATTTCTCCGCCATCTGCAAGGACACACAAAAGAAAAACAAAACAGCTTTAAACTTCACATAATGGGCAATCTAACATATTTCTTATAACAGCCGGATTTCCATCTCCCCACTGACATAACCACCTCGCTTGGCGCGCCCCTGGCAGCTGCCTCTGTGGCCGCACCTATTCTGAAGGAATGCGGGGTGTAGAGGAGGGGGTTGAGGCCCAGGGCCATAACGCAGCGCCGCAGCACATACCTAAACTGGAATAAGGTAAGGGGGTCCCCCGCCCGGTGTAATAACAGAGGAGCCCGCCCTACTGGGGGGCGCATGGACAAGTAACGTTTCATGGCCCTGACTGGACAAGCTGACCCCCCCCAAGCCTTCACCACCACTTGGCAACCTTTACCTTCCTGATCCGTCTTTGACCTGCGCAAGGTGCATCTGAATGATTCCCTGAACCATACTACATCTGCCATCGCCAGCGCATGACCCCAGTCAGACTTTGATGCTGCCACTATCTCATTGATCCTGAACGCGCCAAAAAACGCTAAGGTGAACGCTGCTCTAAACAACTTCTGCTCGGCGGGTGCCGTGCACACTTTGTTAATCGCCGCCATTAGCTGGCGAAGCAGCTTTAAATCAATGGGGCGCCTACGGTCCTCCTTGTCGGGTGCCAAGCGGGACCAACCCTTTACTGCTTGTCTCACCATGAAGTCCTGCGCCAATGCCTCATGCCCCGCCAGCTTAGCTACGAACCTAATAGCAGAAACCTGCGCTCTGGCCCACGCTGCTGAGCGGCCCTGTTGTTTGTGTTCCACCAAATAACCCAGCAAAGCCTCCCTTGTGAATAAGTCCCCCACCCCCGCCGCGCTGCAATGAGCACCATATGCTTTCATCACTCGCTCATAGCCCCTTTTTGTTTTTGCTGTGATTGAGGCACTGATAAGTTCAGCCGCTAAGGGACACCAATCTTCCAAAGAGATCCTGGGAATGGAGTCATCTCCTCTGCTGCCCCAGGGCAACACCTCCGGAATTCCTGCATATTAAAACGAGAAAGGGCATCAGCTGCCGTGTTAGAAATACCAGGCACATGTTTTGCCTTGAAAGTCACTTTCAACAACAAACATTTCAAAATCAGGGTCTTCAACAGACGTAGCATCAGGGGGCATTTGGCCCTCTGTTCGTTCACTGTGTCCACCACCCCCATGTTGTCAGACCAAAAAATCACGCTCTTCCCCTGCAGACGCTCAGGCCAAATTTCTAATGCCACCACTATAGGGAAGAGCTCCAAGAACGCCACATTGCTGACCACTCCACTTTCTCTCCATGCTTCGGGCCACCACTGCATGCACCATTCCCTCCCCAGGATTGCGCCAAACCCGATGCTGCCCGCCGCATCCGTGTACAACTCAAGTTCAGCACTCGACCACACCTTTTCTGGCCACATCATGACCCCATTGAAGGTCTGCAGGAACCTGTCCCACACTCTCAGATCCTCCCTAACAGATGCTGACAACCTGGTCCGGTGGTGGCGCTCCTTCAATCCTGACATGGACCTGGCGATTGCCCTCGAGAAAGCTCGGCCCATAGGGATCACCCGCAGGGCGAAGTTCAGCTGGCCCACCAAACGCTGCAGCTGCCTCAGAGACACTCTCTTAACCGCCAAACACTCCGACACGGCATGCCTGAACTCTTGCACCTTTTTGGTAGGCAGTCTGCTCTCGCCTTTCACGGAGTCAAATTCAATGCCCAGGAACACCATTGTGGTGCTGGGGCCGCATGTTTTGTCGGGCGCTAGAGGTACCCCCAAGCTCCCCAACACGTCTACCACCACTTTTAATTTGTCTGCGCATTCCTCCAGCCCAGCCCGCCCCAGGATCAGAAAGTCGTCCAGGTAGTGGACCAAGGAGTCTGAACCCATAGCCTGTGCTAGAATCCAGTGTAAGAAGGTGCTGAATGCCTCAAAGTATGCGCATGAAACAGAGCAGCCCATGGGCATTGCTCTGTCGTAATAGTATGCTCCCTCGAACGTGAACCCCAGCAAGCGGTGATCCGCTGGGTGTACGGGCAATAGCCTGAAGGCGGACTCAATGTCCGTCTTCGCCATCAACGTACCCCTACCCATGGCCTGCACTTTCGCTAAGGCCTGGTCCACGGAGGCATATTGCACGGAGCACAATGACCGCTCTATGGCCTCGTTCACTGAGGCCCCCTTTGGGGCAGACAAATTTTGGATGAGGCGGAATTGTCCCGGCTCCTTTTTAGGCACCAGCCCCAGGGGGGAGCACACAAAATCCTGCAACGGCGGTACCGTGAAAGGCCCCGCCATTCGGCCCAATGCGACCTCTTTCATGATCTTCTTCCTAGCAACCTCTGCATTGGCCGAGATTGAAACCTGATTCCTGACCCCCGTGGACGATGCTCGCACCCCGGCCGCCGGAATTCTAAAGCCTTCTTTGAAGCCGGCGTATAGCAGTGCAGCCGTCTCACTATCGGGGTATTTGCACAGCCAGGGGAAGAGCGCTTCTAATCTCACGGGGGTCAGTGCTTTGTGAGAATGGCCAGTTGCTGCAGCCGCAGTGTCTGCCTCTGTTTCTCCAACTCCCTCTTTCCTAATGCCTTGTCCCTTGTCGTAGTCAATCTTTGTTTCATCCGTCCCTGCCATCCGTTGTTTACTTGGCTCCCGCAGCCTCAAAGGGCTTGATTTCCCCTTTTCCTGCGGCAGCACCTTTCCTAGGACATCTGACCTCAGGGTGTTGCGCACTGCCGCAGCCTGCGCACTGGTGTTTGAATTTACAATTGCGCCTATTGCATTCCGCACTGTTGAAATCGAAACAAGCCCCTGACCTGATGGCATTTGACAACTTCTCTTGATGTTGGCCTCCCTGAAAGGGGGGCCTCTGGTGCCCCCCCCCTGGTGGGTTGTGGCCCTTTGGTTACCCCCCCATTGTTGGTTGCGAAAGGACTGAAAGGACTGTGACCCTCCCGCCTTCCTAACCCCCACGTATTCCGACCACAAGTTCAGCTCTTTTTGATTCCAGTGCAAGTCTGGGTGGCTGGCCTTCATCCACCAAAAATGCCTATCATATTCAAACCAAAACTGCGAACCGAATTTCCTTTCTGTGTCGGTTATCAGAGCCATATATGTCAACATTTGCCCTGCTAGCTCGGGGAACTTGCTCACCATAACTGACATATAAATCATATAGCCTTTCAACCAATTCTGCACACTATGCTCGACATATGGCTTTTTTGGTTTCCAATGCCCACACACCACTTTGTCATCCTTTGCATCCACCTCCTCAATTGTTTCTATATTAATTAACTGGAAAATATCGACAAATTTGCCTGCTGTTATCTTGTTCCTAGTTTCCTGAGATACATGATACGCCAAGCTGTAAGGCGCAGATGTAGCCAACTCGCCAGCACCACCCTCACTCTCAGCCTCACTCATACTTGAATCCCCATCATTGTCCTTACCCGTCTTCTCAGGCTTTCGACCCGAAGGGTCTTTTTTCACCCATCGTCCCTTTTTGTCCATCTTCCAGCCGCCGGCTGCCCATGGGCATTTCCGCTTTCCCTTATTGTCCTTTTTCTTTTCTTTCCTCCTCCCCTCTTCCTCACTCTCAGACTCGCTCTCCAGATCCTCCGAGGATGAACCTGACTCAGAGGAAACCTCCTCGGGAACATTCTTTTTCTCTCCCTTCTTCCCTCCCTTGGAGCGTGTCCCTATTCTGGTGTCCCGCACCCATTTCTTCCTCTTACCTGTTCCTCCCTTCCTTCCGCCTTTCTCATTTTGCTTTACTGGCTTCCCCCCTTTCTCTTTCTCCAGTACTTTCGGGGTCGTGTGCCCCTGTGCTTTTATTTCCCCCAACATTGTCACCATTGACTTCAGCATTTCTTCAACACCTGTCCTCCCACCCTCTTTATTCGGCCGCGGGGCCTTGGCTGGCTTCTTCGCACCCTTGTCTTGCACCTTGCGAGCCATCCTCCCTGCAGTCCTTGCTCCCGCAACAGCAATACCAATATCTCCTATTACACCTAAACCAATCAGCCACCTAACCCAGATACTCAATATCTGCACAAAATTCAACTGTGCCACCGTTTGACGCTATGCCTTAAAAATTCCTATACTCTGTGCAGCCTCCTAAGCAGCGCACCTATTTAGCCGTGCTCACCACTTAGTGTGCCGACACCCTGTGCAGATGTACCCTGTGCACTGATGAGCCCTCCCGTCCTCACTGTCCCAGTCACTACACACCCTGAAGCTCCTGGCTGCTGACACAGCCTCCCCTCTTCCTGCACACAAAGTCAGCCCAGAGCAGTTCTCTCACTCCTTCACAGTAATAGAGCGTAGGCAAACAACGCTCTGCACACAATCCCACTGTTTAGTAATCTTGCTGTCCGATACCACTGACCTCTGCAGCATTGCGATGGTACCGCAGCATTATCACACTACAGCAATGTACTGTGGGTAAACAATAATCAACACAATCTGCAGTAAATTCCATTTTTACAATATGATTCTGCACACCCTCAGAGCTCAAGGAAAGTATCCCGTACGGGGAATTCCTGCGGTTTTGCCGAAATTGCTGTAATTATTCTGATTTCAATGCCCAGGTGTTATCAGCATCAGATAGATTTAAACACAGAGGATACCAGAATAATATTCTGAGTGAAGCTTTAAGAAAAACTAGTGAGCTTCCCAGACAATCTTTACTAACAAATAAAGATAGGAACAACCCGGCAGATCAACAACCCAGATTAATAACACACTTCAACGAGCAACATTATCAGATAGAGAGGATATTGCAGAAAAACTTTAATGTTTTCTCTGATGATGATGAGATACTGGCCTTGTTGGGCACTAGACCACTCA
>JAVXUN010042147.1:0-10878 GCA_035591995.1 Stereochilus marginatus | reverse complement strand
AAGGTAGGTGAGATATGAAGCTAGGAGTAAGATAAGACAATTAACTATAAAATTGTAGAGGTTACAAAGCATGCTCTCCAAAGTTTCTCAAAGCAGATAGTTTACAGTGAAAACCGTCTACAGCACTAGATGTATCAGTTAAAATGGCATGTGCGAGGGAGAGCGTCAAGATGGCCGACTGACCGGACGCTGATAGACGCAGCTCCGACTCCCCGGTCGATTAAAAGCATGCAGGCGGCAGCCGCCTATAGCTGCCGACCTGCATAATGGAATAGGAGCCTTCCGCCACCCTCCGGTGTCCACAGGGGGGCTGGGGCTGACCCCCGGTCCCCGTGAACAGCGTCTGCTCGGCTGGGGGAGAGCGGGGCCTGGTAGCTGGACGGAGGCCGGGACCTCGATTTGTCCCCGGCGGCCGGGGGAGGCGCTACACTTCCAGTACTCCGCCAGGTCCGGGACCGGAGGCTCGCGGTTCCCTTTGTGGCCCCGCGGAAAGAAGAGGGCACCTCCAGCGACGGAAAAGAGGCACGGAGGGGACTGGGGGCCGGGCGGACCCCCCCCCAGCGCAGATCTACGGCGCCGGTAACGGAGGTGGCCCGATCTCCATGACGGAGCCGGGCAGTAGTCATTTTGCGTCTCCAGCCCGGCCGGCCTTTGACACGCCCAACGGACACTAGGAGGCCGGTGGCGAGGGCGGCTGCAGTGCGAGGCGCGGCTCCACATGTGCTCCCTCCTCCGCTGCAGGTACATCTTGGGCCCTTGAGAGACTTAGCCCCACCATCACCCTCTACAGGAGGGGCACCACAAGCGGCACAACAATCAAGCTGGGCCTATTAATATAGCCCCTCCAGCAGACGGACACTGCTACAGGAGCTGCTGGGGCCCCATAGAGTGTCTTGCCCACTTGCTAATCGCCATCAGTGGGTTGTCCCAGGAGACGTAGGGACACCAGAAGCACGGCAAGACTCATCACGGCGTGGGACACTGCGCATAACATGGCTCCCAATGTGGCCCCAAAGCAGCCACTGTTTTCATAGCAAGGCAAGGTAGGAGGGGCGGACCCAGACGGAGGTCTGAACAAAGGACTTATCTGCTCCCCCCGACAACCCCACGGCACACCACTTCGTGTAGAGAATCCGGCAGAGCCCCACTCACTCACATGCCGGGGAAGCAACCCCCCATAAGGGGCTCTAAAACACCGAGGAACTCCTGCGTCCACAGAGGATCCTTGCCACCGATCACTATTGACACTGCCCCGGACTCCTCGGGGGCACGCGAACGCCAGGCAATGGCTCAATTTACGAAGCAGGACATGCTTCAATGTATGTCCGACCTTAAATCTGACTTGAGTGGCCTTTTCACATCTGAAATAGCGAAACTGCGCACTGAACTGAACAGCGTGGCAACGGACTCCAGAAAACAGATTGACGACCTCGGAACTCGTGTAGACTGCAACGAACGGACTCTACAACATTCTTCCACCGAGATAACCTAACTGAAAGCTGAACTAGCCGAGCTGCGCCAACAAAATGAGTACTTATTCCGCAAGTGCGAGGACCTAGAAAATAGAACCCGACGAGACACCCTTCGAATCAAGGCCCTGCAGGAAGGAGCAGAGGATCAAGACATTGAAGGTACAGTTACGAAAATTTTCCTTGCAGTGGCGCCGCAGACGACACCACCTGAATACAGATATGTTAGGGTGCACAGGGTTGGCCCGAAGCCAAGGAATCCTAGGACCCCACCGAGAGACATTCTGGTTAAGTTCTCGAACTACAAATTAAAGGAAAAAATAGCCTTGCACCTGCGGAACACCAATGCCACCACACTAAGCTGGAACGACCTCTCGTTCCAAATTTATCAGGATCTGGCCCCCTCGACCCTTCAGCAAAGGGCTAAATTAAAACCGGCCACTGACTTCCTGAAATCGAAAAACATCAGATACAGATGGTTGTTCCCCTTTGCTCTACAATTCCCGTGGCAGGACAGAGAACACTCCATAGTAACATTACCGGAATTTGAAAGTGTAATTGGCTACACGGCAGACGAACAGGCACCTACACAAGAACGCATCTTTAAGGGAAACGCTCCCTGGCCCTGGACACTTGTTCAGCGTCGAACAGCCCCGAAGCCGAGAGGCTCCAAGACAACGGGGCCTCCAAGAAGGGACTCTCTGCAGGCGTCGGCCTCGGTGGACGACCAAGGATGATTCACGGCGGAACTAAACGTAGATAAGTAATTTTGACTTAACAGACCCCATATGTAAACGATGGGACCCCCCTCTCGTATGGAGAGCGCGCCTCGTCCTGGGGTTCCGGAGTCTTAAGGGGGTTCCCACACGACTGAGAATCACCGGGGAACGGTGGCCTTCTTTACACGCTCTCCATGGATCCTCAGTTAGATCCATTAGAATTGAACTATCATGTAAATAGGTTATCTGCTCGAAGTTTATATACTTTATATGGCAGAACAGTTTATTTGTTATGGAATATTGTTATTGTTATTGACATCTCGCACGACTACAATGATATCACTGAGTATAGACTTATGTGTCATACGGAACAGCCCATAAAGTTTACACATGCTGCGCTGTACCACTTATAATGTAAAGGGGCTGAATACCCAATTGAAAAGGAAAAGGCTGTTGCACGATCTCACTACTGACAAGACGCATATTGTGCTTTTGCAGGAAACACACCTCCTGAAATCAGATGCCAAACTATTGAAACACAACCAGTATGACACACAATGGCAGGCTCATACGACTACAAAGCGAGCGGGGGTAGCGATTCTCCTGTTGAAGGCACTACGCTTTCAAGCATCGGATTCCAAAATTGACCGGGACGGTCGGTTCATTATGCTGAAAGGAACGATAGGGGAAACAATTTACACATTAGCTTCAGTATACGCACCCAATCAAGGGCAGACGACATTCCTTCTTTCCTTTTTAGACTCCCTCGAAGCCTTTAGGGAGGGAACAACTATCCTAGGAGGGGACCTTAATACTATATGGGATCCGGCGCTGGATAGATTAGGGGCGGTATCTTCAGGCTCACAAGGCATGTCCAGGCAGGTCAAATCTAAACTTAAATCACTGCACATAACCGACGTCTGGCGAGACAAACACCCGGGTACGATGGCGTATACTTTTTTTTCTCACGTCCACAGATGTTCCACTAGAATAGACTACTTGTTCATTGATACACAGGAGCTTCCGAATATAGAATCCGCATCTATAGGCACTATGGCGTTCTCAGATCACGCGCCAGTACATATGATATACAAGCCCAGAGACCGAGTTCCTACACCCGGACGATGGCGCATGAACCCATTTCTCCTCAATGACTCCTTGGTCTCCCAGCAGATCAAGATAACAATAGAAGAATATATTGAGAATCACAGACAAACAGACACCGCGCTTAGCGTGAAATGGGATGCCTTGAAAGCGGTGGTAAGGGGAGAAATGATCTCACAGGCCATAGCAGCGTCTAAGCGTAGAACAGCGACACTTGACACACTGCAGAAGAATGTGGACGCCACACACGCAGCATTCTTGTCCTCAAACAGTAGGAAAGCCTTCAGAGATTGGCAAAACGCCAAAGGAATCCTTAACACAACAGCAAACAATAAGGTACAATACTCCCTACTGAGACTAAACCAACACTTCTATGAACACTCCAATAAAGCTGATCGACTCCTCGCCAACCGACTAAAAGACCAGAAAGCAGATAGGTACATTCCCCCGATAGAAACGGTGGACGGCTGGGCACATAATCAATCAGGGAAAACTAACGCCTTCCGAACGTTCTATGAAACCCTATACTCCTCTGACACAATAAATGTCACCGACTGTGCGAAATTTGTGGCCGAAGCCAACCTCCCAAAATTAACGGAAGAATGGTATGAATACTTAGACAGTGACATACAGGAGGCAGAAGTTACACTAGCCATAACCCAACTTAAACCACACAAGGCCCCAGGGCCGGATGGGCTCCCAGGCGCATTTTATAAAAAATATTCTTCTCTCCTGTCCCCAATGCTAACTGAATTGTTTAATTCTTTTACCACGAATGGCTCTATAACCCCTTCTATGCTCTCAGCGACTATCTCGCTATTTCCGAAGCCCAATAGACCCGCACATCTATGCACATCATACCGACCCATCTCCCTGCTCAATGTAGACGCAAAGCTATTTACGAAGATAATCGTCAACAGACTGAGTCCTGTATTACCCATGCTAATCAATCCGGACCAAGCGGGATTTATTCTGGGCAGAACGGCCAGTGATAACACAAAACGTCTCATCCATTTAATAGAAAAAGCAAACAAACTGCCGAATGGGGCGATGTTGCTTTCCTTAGACGCCGAAAAGGCGTTCGATCGAGTGGAGTGGTCCTTGATCGACACTGTCCTCCAATCCATGGGATTTGGCCCGAGAATCCGCTCCCGCATTATGGCCAATTATACACGTCCGACGGCATGTATCCTAATTAACGGCGAATTGTCTCGTCCATTTAATTTATTTAGAGGCACGAGACAGGGATGTCCTCTATCCCCCCTTTTATTCGCTTTAAGTATAGAACCCCTTGCAGCTCACGTCCGGAACTCTCCGCCAATCCAGGGCATCAAGATAGGACAGGATTCTCATAAGATCACTCTATTTGCCGATGATATAATCCTATCATTAACCGATGCACGTACAACAATTCCGGCTCTAACCGAACTCCTGGACCGATATAGCGCAATATCAGGGTTCAAAATAAACACCGACAAATCAATATTGTTGCCCATCAATACAAACCCCGAAACCGTACAGTACTTTAGGACGACGACCTCATATAAATTAACCAACTCCCCCCTGAAATATTTGGGGATATATCTGACAAACAAGACGACGGACCTATACAAAGCTAACTACCCACCTCTGTGGGACTCAATAACCAGAGACCTAGAGAAATGGAGCTCTAGACTAAACTCGTGGGTGGGACGCATAAATACTATAAAAATGGTAATTCTGCCCAGACTTCTATATGTTATGGATACGATGCCTATACATGTACCCTCTCCCGTCCTCTCAAAATGGCACGCCTTCATCTTGAAATTCATTTGGGCGGGTAAACACCCACGTATAAACAAGACCATATTGACAAAACATAGAAAGGCAGGGGGACTGGGAGTCCCCGACATCAGGTTATACTACCAAGCATCCAGACTCAAAACAGCATGGGACTGGTCCCATGGGAATGCTGACATACCCTGGCTACGAATAGAAAACACACTGCAACATGGCTATACAATCCATCAATTGTGGTTGTCCAAGGCGCACAAATCACCATCTCTTCTGCATGTCCCAAGTACGGCCGCCTTCCTCAAATCATGGCACTCCATGGCGATAAAGTATGGCCTGACCTCCTTCCCGGCCCCCCTAACCTCGATACATTTCAACCCAGCCTTCCCCCCTGGATATACGGGCACTAGCTTTAAAAAATGGCTGAATGGCGGTTGCAAATATATTGCTGACATGTTTAAGAACAATGTACTCAAAACATTTTCGGAGTGTAAAACTGACTTCGATTTAATGGACTCTGAATTATTCCACTATTCACAACTAGCCCACTGGTTGAATACCCCCTTAATGCGTAAGGCCGCAATTCGAACCCTGACCCCATTTGAACATCTCCTGCAGAACACCACGAGTAAACGGCACTGTATCTCAAACATCTACAATATCCTCTTAGACAACTCCCCAGACTCATTGATCGACACTCAAAAAAAATGGGAACAAGATTTTCAATTGACCATAACAGAAAAACAATGGCACACGATTTGGAACAGGGTGGGCACCAACACAATAGCAGTATCGACTCATGAATCAATATACAAACTAGCCAACAGATGGTACCTTACCCCAACCCGCTTACACAAGATGTTCCCCACTACATCACCCCAGTGCTGGAGGGGCTGCGCTTCCCCGGGAACACTCATACACATGTGGTGGGAATGTCCAATAGTGGGAACGTTCTGGAGACAGATACGCACACTCATTTGGGATGTCTTGGACTGCTGGGTACCATGGGACCCAGGGGTATTCCTATTGCAAAAACCATACCCCAAGGAAGGCAATAGATGGAAACAAACGAGACCCTTCCTTATAGCGGGGTATAAAACCATAGCAGCCACGTGGAAGTCCCCCGACCCCCCTAAGATTGACGACTGGTGGACTAAGGTTTGGCATTTGATCGCTATGGACCTACTCACCAAACGGGTCCATCACACAAACTCACTAACAACGATACAATGGGATAAGATCGTGCAATATTCTCAAAAGCTGTCCAACCTGATAAGGGTTCCTAGAACTCTACAATGTTTAGCCTAAAACTAAGCAAACAATATTGTAAGCAAGTGCTTCGCCGACCTTACCGCCCACGCAAATGACAAACAAATGTGAGGACTAACCAGGGAAGTTTATTTCTGCAGTGTTAAAGGTCTCTCAAAATGTCTATTCTTACCAATATGAGATCAACTTCGAGAGGTGTCACTTTAAGTTGTTGGTTTATTAGGGTTTTGTTTTGGTTAGAAAGTTTATATTGGTATAATGCTTTAATAAGGAATGGTAAAAAAGAATCAAGTACAAGTATAATTGTAATGGTCCAATTGATCATAAATGTGACTTAAGCATGTTAAGACCAATAATTGTGTACGGATTTTTGCAAGCATTTACAAACCGATGTGTTATAAAATAATAGAAATATTTGAACGAAAAAAAAAATGAAACTTGTCTAAGTATACTGTAAGTAAATCAGATATTTGTTTAACAAAAATAAAAAGGCAAATATTAAATGATATGGTATGGTATGGTAATGGGTATTTGTAAAGCGGCTAGTTACAGCCGAAGCCATCTGTAGCACGCTATCCTTCAGCCCTCGGAGGTGGGGAGGTGGACCTGGGTTGGTAAGTGACAGACGAAGTTGAGGCCCAGGACCAAGGGTGGATAGTGTGAAAAAAGTAATAGAAAATAGAAGGCAACTGGAATGGAGCATAGGATAGGTGATAAGTTGTAGGACAGAGACACATTCTGATCATTCATATCCATAATCCTCTCGCCTCCTTGGTCATACCTTGCTTCATATACCTATGGGGCGCAGTGCCCGTATTGATTGACCCGATTGTGTGTATGTGAGCGCCCTCATTCACCCTAGCATGTTGGTCATACAGCAGAACATACGGCAGATCTTGCAACATCTTACATCCTATACATTGGGCCTAAGTGCCCGTAGTGATTGACATAATTCTTGTATGTATGTGAGTGCCCTCAGTCACCTTAGCAAGTAGGTCATACAGCAGAACATACGGCAGATCTTGCAACAGCTTTGTTACCCGTTTCATCCACAGCATATGGCCGAGCCGGTGGAGCCAACCGGGATGGTATCCGGGGGGCTGTCTCATTCGTGCTTAGGTAGTCATAGCGCCTGGAGCGCATACACTACTCTTGTGTGAAGTCCTCATACTTGTTCATACAGCGGACCATTCGAACAGCTTTGCTACCCGGTTTAGTCCATGGCCTATGGCCTTGACTTCACCTGGGGCGGTTTCATTTATTCTGTGGCGGTAGTTGTTTCACACCACTGCGAAGTGTAAGAACCAATCATTCCTTATGTGAGTTTAGGGCCTCTCTAGGTGTCTATGGTGTGAGATTGACAAGCCATTATCCTTGACATATATATCAAAGACAGTACCAATTCAAGATGGGGAGCAGTACACCAAAGACAGGACAATTTCAAGATGGGGAGCAGTACACCACAGACAGCACAATTTCAAATGAGGAGCAGCACATCAGACAGCACAATTTCAAATGAGGAGCAGCATATCAAAGGCAGTGCAAATTTCAGATGGGGATATGTACACCAAAACAGCAGAGCTTCAGATGCGGAGCAATATATCACAGACAGGGCAACCTCAAGTGCGGGGACATACATCAGAGAGAATACTAATTTCAAATGTGGAGAAGCATACCACAGAGAGCACAATTTCAGATGGGGAGCAGCACACCAAAGACAGCGCAAATCCCAGATGGGGAGCAGCATAACAGAGACAGCACCACTCCCAGACGGGGGGGCAGTACACCATAGATAGTGCAATTTCCAATGCGGAGCAGTATATCCAAGAAAGTGCAAATCTCTGATGGGGAGAAGTATACCATGGACAGTACACGGTACATTCATTTCAGTGGAGGGTGCAACACAACACAATCTGGATGAATAGTGGAGCACAGCACAACTTAGACTGGGAGCGGGACACAGCACAAATCAGATGGGGAGTGGAACACAGCACAACCCAGACGAGGGGGTGGAACCCGACATAGCTGGATGGACGGATGGATAGTGGAACTCAATATAAATCAGATGGGGAGTGGAATACAAACATACTTCAGGTGGAGAGTGGAACACACAACATAATTCAGATGAAGGGTGGAGCATACCCTGATTCGGATGGGGAGTGGAGGACAACATACTTCAGATGGTGAGTGGAACACAGTATGATTTAGACCGGGATTGGACTACAACACAATTCAGATGGGAGTGTAACATAATTCAGATGGGGAGTGGAAAACAACATAGTTCAGATGAAGAGTGGGACAGAACATAATTCTGATGGCATAACATACTTCAATGTAGAGTGAAACACAATATAATTGAGGTGGGGAGGTGTGTCCGACTATGCCAAGTCGCATGAATGGCACGCTATGCCGCATATATAGGCAAGCTCAGATCATTGCTAGTCTTCCTAGCACTGCTTGGTGTTCAAGTTACAATCCCCTCCAAAAGACTGCTAGGTAGACGCCAGGAGAAACCTGAGGTACTGTTCTATTAGCATATAAGAGGCATTCACTAAGCCCTAGCAAAAGCGCACCATATACCCGCATGACAGTATTTTTAGGCCAAGCATTAGAATGAACAAATTACACAATTTTAGCAATGTAATCACGTTTCATACAATGGCTATAAGGAGTGGGTTGGTGCAGTCAGGGTGATGACATTTCCTATGATGGCTATAAGGAGCGGGTGGCTCAGGCAGGGTAAGTGCTAAAAACTATGTAGTCCCATTTCCTCTAATGGCTATAAGGAGCGGGTTGGCGTGGGAGGGGTGAGAGCTGATACTATGTACAAACAACAGTACAAATTTCAAATGGGGAGCAGCATACCATAGACCATAGCACTTCGAATGGAGAGCAGTGCACCACAGACAGCAAAAGCCTCAAATGGGGTGAAGCACACCACAGACCATACAAATTTCAAGTGGGGAGCAGTATATCATAGACCGTATACATTTCAAATGGTGAGAAGTATACCAAATATAGTACAAATTTCATATTACCCATCCTCCTTATTTATCACCCATCCTGCATGTAAAATTAATGTTTGGCAGTGGGTTAATGTATATTCTTATGGAATTCATGCATTCCATCTATGGAGACTAATGCAGTTTCTATTACCTTTGATCTCATAGTGGAATAATTAGAACTTTGTGCTGTATTTTCATTCATATATTCATATTTAGAGGCAGCTCTGTATCTTAACTTTATTCATGTATAAATCCCTTGTCTGTGTTGGTTGGTTCAAATAAACTCCTTAAATGACCCTAATTTTATTGTTATTGCTAATAACTGAGAAAAGTTGTTTGGCAAAATCTGCACACTCACATATAGAATATACCATTTTAAAGAAAAACTCAGTGCTTCTGGCTGCTGTACACAGTAGTTATTTTCTATCTCGTTGGCATGGCGGTGACTCTGCCCTTTCCAAAGAAGATTTAATTTCCCTTTCAACCGTTTATATTGGACAGAGAGGCTGGCTCCATTTCAGCTTTCCAGGAAAAGACAAATGACCTGCAGGAATTTCACAGTTTAGCATCTGTCCAATATGTGAAACCTTCATGAACAGTCAGGCATCAAAAGTTCAACAAAAGTGAAGCACCATTTAGTATCATACCATTGTGCAACGAAAAGGAAAGTATTGTCTTAAATCTGAGTTTGCATCGCAGTTTCCTTTGACCTTGGGTGTGACTGCATGATGGCAACCTTCCCAACCTGTCTGCATTTTCCCCTCTTTGGCAAAGTGAATAATTTCAACCAGATACTGAAATAAAACATTTGTGTGCTGGCGCCTCTTCACAGAGGGCAATGTGTGTGTTCATGAAATTTGCGTGTGTGCTGCTCTGTCTAGCGCCAGGCAGAGCAACATGCAAGAGGTCAACCAATGCAAGCTACCTGAGTGAAATCACTCGAGACTGCCACTCTATAAACCAGCCACATTATTTTCTGTCAGCAGGTGGTGGTATGCACACCGCATGTTAGAAAACTAAAAATATAAATGGTGATGTCAAATACCAAGTTTGCACCATCAATAGAGACATTGTGTTCATTGCGGTATTCTTGTATGGATCAAATGCAGATTGGCAGTAGGTCAAAGCCCCACAGTCAAGGGGAAATATAATCATTCTATGCTTGAAATCCAGCTAGAGCACTAATTGATTGTGAAAAGGAAGAGACAGACACTAATTTATTTTATTATCTACTGGGAACCAGTTCGAACAGTTATATAGCTAAGTAAGCTCCACCCTGGTAGACAGCGATACTATGATAATATCAATGATCAGTTCAGTGCTCAAGAAAGGCTGCTGACCATTTGATCAAGTTATGAAAATTATCTGGTATTTGAACTCTGTTTTACAACACATTGATGGTACTGAATTCCACTTACTGAATGCCGGTACATTATTTGTCTGCCAAGACCATTGATCCAAGCAGTCATGGTGTTAGGGGGGGTCTCAGGGTGTTTCCTGGCAATAGCTCTCAATGGACGGATTGGAAACCTAACTTGT